>WEKX01006541.1:151229-186168 GCA_013390025.1 Pitta sordida | reverse complement strand
CCTCTTGTTCTGGTGCTGGCAGCCTGAGAGAAGAGATCCACACCCACCCGACTGCAACCTCCCTTCAGGTAGTTGTAAGCAGCAATGAGGTCACCTCTGAGCCTCCTCTTCTCCAGGCTGAACTACCCGAGCTCCAGCAGTCGCTCCCCATAGGGCTTGTCCTCCAGTCCTTTCACCGTCTTTGTTGCCCTTCTCTGGACCCTCTCAAGTAGTTCACCATCCTTCTTAAACTGGGGAGACCAAAGCTGGACACAGTGCATATTTCCTCTGTGAGCATTTGGTCCCTATCTAAAATCTTGAATGAGCTGTTATGTATCAGCTTAAACTTGAAATCAATGTCAGAATTGGAGCAAACTCCTGTTGCATCTCATGTTACAAGTGTTAGTTAACTGACGGTTTAAATTATGTTTTTTGTTGAGACTAAGGCTGAATTCTAGTTGCACATACTTTTGTGAAAGTGTGTTTTACAGGCTTAACTTTTGTACTCGTCTGTTTTATTTTATACCCTTCCCATTTTATTGTGTCATCAGTGGTTCTCCCTGTGTTCTCTTGGTGTATGTCCTTAACAATGAATGTAGGTATGCTTGTAGTTTCTTCTAGTGAGCCAGAGCCTGTGGAGCAATTCCTGAAGCTCTCTCAGGAGCAGCATCGGATTCAGCACAGTAGCGAATACTCGTATCCCAAGTGGTTTATACCCAACACACTCAAATACTACGTGTTGCTGCATGATGTCAGCGCAGGAGAAGAACAAAGGTGGGCCTTCTGCCTTCGGTGGACTTGCACATGAGCTCTTGGACTGAAATGTTTATGTTGATAAATTCTGTTGAGATTAGACATATATCAGGATCCATTAACCAGTATGTTGTTATCAAGGCAGATTTCCTTAAGTAGCATTTTAGATTTGTGTGTGTTTATCTTACAGGAATCAGTCCCAGCTTTTGAGGTAGATACTTTCTTTGCTAACTTGCCAAACTAATTATTGAGATTCTCAATTTTACTGGTCCAAAATATGAGAATTTTCCTTTTCAGACTACTTTCCATTGTGATTAAATAGCTTGTTGTAGTACACACTTTAAATGAAGCTACTTTGATATCAAAATGGAGTAAATGCTATTTTACTTTTTCAGAGCTGACTCCATTTATGAAGAGATGAAGCAGAGGTATGGAACTCAGGGTTGCTATTTGCTGAAAATAAATTCCCGTGTGTCTAATAGAGGAGCAGATGAACAGATACCAGATCCTTGGAGTCAGTACCTTCAGAAAAACACTATCCAGACTCAGGTATTGTAGTATTCTAGAAACAGTTTATGAGGTGCAAATGAAAGATCATTTTAGTTGTGTTAAAGTTCTACTGTAGTGTTATGTATGTGTTTGTACAGAATGGACTTCTGACATAGCTATGAATTTTTGTGGGGGCATGAGTCCTCTCTGATAACTGTACTCCATGCTGCCTCAGTTGACAGTAAGGTCCACTGAAACACTAGACTGTCTGAAATAGACTGACAGGAGTCCTGAAATAAGACTTGTACTTTATGCAGTGACAAGAGGAAGTAACTTCAGAAGTGTCTGATTAATAGTAACTTTCTACCTTCATTTTTACTCATCGTCTTTGCTCTTGAAGTCTGGTTTTTATTTAATGGGTCCTCTGTGCTTCACTCAATAGTGTGGGTATGTTTGTTTGTGGGAATATGTGGGGGTTTTCTGGTAAATTCTTCCAGTCCAGTCTGGTCTGTCATCTGCTAAGACAGCAAGTGATGGTGTGTTTTTGAGTTCACTTTGCCATAAATGTCTGTATTTTTGACTTTGGGACTAAAAATACCCCTTTCTGAGTTTGGTTTTGATTGACCTGCAGTTATAACTGCATCTGGTTATAAGATGGGTGTGTGGAGTCATGGTTCTTCACCAAATCTGGTGGTACTGGAAAGTAAAAGTATTTCATATTCTGTAAGCTAAGAGGACCACTTGGTCATGTTGCACCAAAAACTAATTAGATATTTTTCTTTTTTCTGTCCCATATCAACTGTGCAGTATAGATTTTTAATATGGATTTGTTTTTATTAATGTGTGAGAGCTTGTTCATTAACTGCCTTAGGGAATGTATTTTTGCTGCTGTAGGCATTCTGTGCAAGAGCTGGAGTTGCTTTGGTTGACAGGGAAGGTAACTGAGCAAGTCAGAAGGTAGTTGCTTCATTTTGTAAATAAAACTTCCATCGTTACAACAGGACAGTTTCTTAAAGCCTTGGAAACTACTTAGAGAAGTAATAATTCAGTAAACTGTTATAGAAGCTGACAGGTACTGTTTACTGACTTTTTTAATGTAGTGTGCTAGTCTTAAAATTCTGACTTTTCCCCCCTTTTCTGGCAGGATTACTATGAAGATTATACTGCTGTTTCGAACAAGAATGCTGATCACTTGATATCAGATGGCTTAGACAGTGAAGTTAAAGGTATTTTTGTAACTTTATCAAAGCTTTGTTATAGAATTTATGCAGCTGTCGTGTCTTGGATGGTAATCCCTTAGGTGATTTGTTATGGAATTCAAAGTAATGGTTTTCTAAATGCTTTAAATATAATAAATAAAATGCTGTGGTACTGAGCTAATGGATACGTGGCAATCGGTAGATTGTGGGGGTGACTAATGGTGTATTGGCCTCATATTTTCTAAGATTAAGCATGATGAAATGATTAATTTTCATAATAATAAAAGTTTTGGTTTGCATGTTCTGATATGACTTGGAAGCTGAGGTTCTGGGATTTTTTTTGTCCTGGTTTTTGTAAAGCGTATAAATGTCAGAGTAGTGACTTAGTAGTTGATTCTTCTTCTATAGAAGGGAAATAATGAAGAGAGGTATTGAAGTCCTAAGGTGGTTTGCTAAATGCAATAGTGGTCAGTAGCCCTTCTCACTGAACTAAGAGAACTTTGGAGGAGATTCTTTTACATCAGGATTACAGTGAATCCTCTCTGTATCGCGACTTCTCCTTCATGACCTCGCCCATTTGCGAAGCAGTTTTTTCGCAAATATGATTCAGCTGTGTGTGAGCTCAGCTGGCTGAGACATACGCAATTGACTCTGCTCTGCCAAGGGGTGGTTCTTTGCGAGATTAATGTTTCGCGATGCCTTTGGCCTGTCCCTTTCCTCGCGATGGACGAGGTATAACTGTACTTGGAAAGACATGGCAAACGAGATTTGTATTTTCTCCTATAAAACCTAAAATATAAGCAGCAAAAAGGGAATGGACTTAATGGAGCTGTTGTAGTAATTGCTGTATTTCCAGCTTTTCTTGAATGTTTTACTTTGATTTGAATGTTTTCTTAGTTTTCCTTCAATGTTATTGATATTAGTCAGCATACTGGACGATTTTTTCGTTGTATCTGAGAGCCAAAACAGTACAGATTTAGCCACATTGTAGTTCATGGGATTCCCTGAACTGTCTGAAGAATTTCAGGAGTGATGCAATACTTGGGTAGTGCTGTGCTCAGCATTGACCTGTAGTGCACAACAGGTGGTGACCGGCTTTGCTTGACAAGAATTCCAAGTAAGAAAAGCCTTGAAAGAGGTTAATAAAAATGACCTTTAAACCCCAAAATATGCAAGTAACTTCTTACTTAGGGGGTTTTTGTTTCAATCTTTCAACAGATGGCCTGCCAAATAACTTTAAGGCTCACCCCCTTCAACTGGATCATCCCAGTGGCAGTTTGGATGGCACGGATTACGTGAAGGCTGCTGCACCTTTGCAAGACTCGAAGAAGGCAAATTCTGGGACCCCTCATGGTGCTTGTTTAACCCTCACGGATCACGATCGAATTAGGCAGTTTATACAGGAATTCACATTTCGGGGCCTTTTACCACACATAGAGAAGACAATTCGGCAACTAAATGATCAGGTCAGTTTACCCTTAAAAACACTTGTGCCACAATAGGGAAAAATGGTTGAGGGATAACCCAGTTATCCAAAAACCTGTTTTGACAGTGTTACTTCCTTCTACATCTAATGATTCAATGAGTTGTCTGGAAACTTAAGTAAATTTAAGAGAAATAGCTGAAGTTACTATTTTTGCTCAATTTGTTTTTTAAAAACTCCCAAGAATTAGTTTGTATCAACAGCTTTAGTGCAAAGTGGCTTCATGTTGAAAGCCTGTCCAAACTGTTGTCAGGGAAAGCTGTCCTTGCCCCTAAAATCTTAATATTTTATGTTTTGAAGTATCCTGATGCAGGGAACAAAATGGACTTTTTGTGTTTCACCATAGAATACACAACTAAATTTAAGAACTATTTAATCAATAATCTGCAGAGAAAGCTGCATACTTCAGTTGCCACTTGACAGGGGAGAAATGCACGGACACCCTGAATCATGCAACTGTGTTTATCTCAGCAGTTTTTGCAGCTGAATGAATATACTTCTCTCAGACTAGGACTTTCTGGAAGTGTGATGGTTAATATCATGCCCATGTTTAATCAAGGACAGGCGTTAAAGTTATTTTCATCACAATGAAGTCCTTTCTTTTACAAGTGTTTCACTTTTCTACGCTCTTAAACAGCTGCAGAGATGGATTATCTTACATTAGGACAATCAAATTACTGTATTTCGCATTCAGACTTGGAACCAAATACTGTATTGGTCTGTTGTCTGAGCTCTGTTTTTTGATTCAATTGTCTATTCAAGTTGCAGTTTCGAGTGTGAGGGAGTTGGATACTAAATATGATGTCCAGTAAGGAGCATTCAGTCCCTAAATTGATTTTTGAGACTTTGCATGTGCTGACCATGTTTACACTTGAAAAATTTTATGAAGCAGTTAAAAAATGTACCTACATAAAGTGTGGCAAATAGCCTTTACTGTTAGAGTTCCAGTGATAATGTTCCTGGTAAGAAGAGCGAGTTGTTCCTATATTTCAAAAGAAATATAGTTTGCTGTAGGTCTTGGGAATGGTAATTCCCGGTGAATTTCACTTGTTAGTGGAAATTATCTAAAAGAAAAAAGTTGTGTAACGCTGCTTGCAGGTTGGACTTGTACCCTTAGCCCTTGAAATTGATGTTCACAGTGTGGTAGTGCTTTATGGTGACAGGGAGAAGGTTCTGTCTTGTAATACGCACTTAGTCTAGATTTTAGATCCTCTGTTAGGTTTCAAACAGATACATCAAGTGGTTCACTTGTTCAGATGTACATGTCTGCAGTTTACAGCAAAAGTAGTGAACCTCAGCTGTCTGAAATAAGTTTATAAAGTGCAATGTCTGTCCCTACATCAGAGATTAATTCTAAAGGAGTGTTCTCTCAGTTATTTTACTGTTTTGTATTTATTTCTGTTTTATTGGAAACTATTTAAGAAGCTTTAATGAAGCTTGGCTTTTTTATTAATTTAACTTACATATCTCTTGCAATGTAGTGCTCTAATTGAGTTTCTTTTTGCAGTTAATATCCAGGAAAGGCTTGAGTCGATCACTGTTTTCTGCTACTAAAAAATGGTTTAGTGGCAGCAAGGTTCCAGAGAAAAGTATAAATGAACTGAAGAATACTTCTGGTTTGCTGTGGGTAATCTCAGTCCTTAATTTTACATATAAAATGCAAATTAACTTTGGGGAGGGGGAGTGAAAAACGGTGTTTATTTGGTGGCGTTCTGAAAAGTGAATTATATCAGCAATATTGGGAAAAAATTTAATTGGAGAAATGAAAAGTACTATTACTAAATGTGTGCATTTAAGGAGTAGCAGAACTTAAAGGGGATAAAATAAATTGTTTGCAGAGTCGTCTGTTTCGTATATTTACAGTGAAACTTCCTAAGTCACAACAAATGCATGTTTTTTTTAGAGTAATAGTCATAAAGAGAAGCTATGGTTTGCCATCAGAGATTTAAAAAAACATTAATGAAGTCTATCTTTTGTCATTTAAGCCAGACCCCCATGTATGGGTGTTTCATCTTATGTAACTATGCAATTTATTGCAGTACAGTATTAAGTATATTGCTTTTGTAATGTGTTCAAGAGCTAGATTAGAGGGAATTTTGTACTCTTTGCACCTCTGTCTTATACTAAACCAGGTCTTAAATGTTGCCACGTACTAATTCTGTATGCTTTTTGTAATTTCCCTCTGTGTATGAGGATGTATAGTCCTGAAAATTAATCTCCAAGTGTCTTAACCGCAGAAGTATAAGTAATTCTTGGACACCTAGGCATGGTTAATGTCCCTGACATGCACATACAGCTTCAAATCTCTATGTTGTGTGTATTGGGATTCATAATCAAAATGTTGCTAATTTCAGCCTTCTGTATCAAACTCATAAGTACAGTTTGCTGTACTTATTTGACAAATTTTTTTTGTCAAATAAATTTTTTGTTTGCTGTACAAAATTTGACAAACAAATGTTTGTGAAAGTGTATTTCATTATCACTGAAGTGATTTATATATATTGGACTAACCAAAAGTTAGACTGATGCTTGCAGAGGACAGGAGCTTTTGCAGTGTTCTGACATAAAACAGAGGTTTTTAGTGGATTTATTTCTTTGAAGAGAAATGAGGAGAAATAACTTAGAGCCAGATGAACAGTCAGTCTTTTTTTTGTGTCCTTCTCATACAGCTCTGCTGAGTTCTAATAGTTAATCTTACTGAGTAATTGCAGTAATAGTTGTATACTTTATTCAGTATTTCTTGGTTAAGAGCAATGCTTACTTTGAATGTTACTGTAACAGTGAATCTTGTTAATCAGAAAGTAGGGTGTGGAACCAAGTTATATGTGGCAGAAAGGAAGCAGCTTCACTTTTCTTAGCTGTGTTTTGGGTAAGACTGAAGCAATGCAGTTTTTACACCTATTTTGTGAATAGATATTGAGATGAGAGAGGACGACTTTATAGAGCATGTCCTGCTCTATTGATTAAAATGATGAGTTTGAATTTAAATATTTGTATTTATAGGTATCCACCAGAAGCACCAGAGCTTCAAATCCGGAAAATGGCAGACTTGTGCTTTTTGGTGCAACACTATGAACTTGCATATAGCTGCTACCATACAGCAAAGAAAGACTTCTTAAATGATCAGGCAATGCTTTATGCAGCTGGAGCACTGGTTGGTACTTCACATAACAAACATTCTATGAACTTTTTGTAATAATTTCTGATATTTATAAAGGTCTCTCCAAATTTGCTGCGTATCTTTAGCAAATTCTAAGGTGTTTTATAATCTATTTTCTGCTGTTACTGTAGGGAATAAAGGTGTGAATAAAAATTGAAATTAATTCTTAGAATGTGAAATATGGGAAGGAGAAAACCTAGAATGCTGCCTCTAGAAAAATGGATTTTAAACTGATAACTCAAAGCCAGGTGTAAAATAATTTTATAGTATCTCTTTAGACTTTGGCAAAAAAGTTATTTGCCAGAAAGTCAAGACTAGGTCACTGTAAGTACAGTATTTGGGTGGGACTTAATTGTGGGGTATAGACTGAGTGTGTCATTACTGAATTTCAGTGTAAACACTCATTCATTATTTCCTCCTGAGATTGATTGAAGGTATATATGATTAAAATACTTTTCAAAAATATAAATGGGAGTATTGGGGAAAATAAGAAGCATGTTTTAACAATTTTTAGAAGCTGTGTTTTGTAGCTTTTACTCTGTTTAACTTGATAAAATTTGAAAGCTTTACTTCATAGAGATATGGAACCATTTTTGTACACTGTTCCGTCTTGATGCCAAACGTTTTACACAAATGTGCATTTTTACAATACAGGCAGTTGCTCTGCATTTGGATAATTTGAAAAGTTATTTTAATTTCCTAAGGAATCATTTGTATCAGTCCTAATTATTATTTTTTGCAACCTAGCCTGAGCTTTCTGCTGAAAAACTTTGCTATCGTTTCTTCACCTCCTAAGGAAAGAAGTAAAGTTTCNTATATCTTCACCTCCTAAGGAGAGAAGTAAAGTTTGAGTCCGTGTTTCCTAGAGTTTCCATGCAAGCTGATAATTCACAGAATATTATGAGTTGGAAGGGACCCACAAGGATCATCTAGTAATGCATAATGTAATTTCATTTAAGCGAAACTTGGGAGAGACAGTCCTCATCTTAAAACACATGGTAGCGCTACTTTATCAGATAATTTCCTATTGCAGGAAGTCTCTACCTTTTGGATTTGTAAAGCGATACTGAATCAAAGCTTCTGCACTGCATAATGTTGGGGATACTGTCAACTGCAGACACTTCTTTGTATAACTCTTGCTGCTGTCTGGCTAATGACATGCAGAGCCATAAATAGAGTATTGTATTAAACTCTTTATCAGTGTGTTGGATACACTTCTGTATGCCTGTAGCTTATTCGATGCTCTTTAACTAGTAGCTGTTGAAATGTGTTCCTCAACATTTTGAGGTTTGCAATTTGTTGAAAAAACTGTAGTGACAGGACTGAACTTGTCTTGTAGGAAATGGCAGCAGTGTCAGCTTTTCTTCAGCCTGGAGCTCCTAGACCATATCCTGCTCATTATATGGAAACAGCGATTCAGACCTATCGAGATATCTGCAAGTATGTTGTTTGCTTTCATACTGATCCAATGCAAGTTGAAAGATGTGATGGCTTAACTTTCTTCCCCTCCACAGTGATAATGTCAGGTGACATCACTGAATGATGGTAATGTTTTAATGAGTAAGATATGTGAGGTTATCTGGGATAGCATGAAAGAAGATCTGTTCTGTTCTTGACAGAGGGCTTATTAGACTTGTGTATTATGAAGTGACCACAACTCCTTTTCCCTGTTCCCCTGCCCTGCTTGGGGAATGGAGTGAGGCACAAGAGTTGAGATCAAGTTGAGCCTGGGAAGGAGGAGATGTTTGGGGAAAGTGTTTTAGTTCTCTTTTTATTTGTCACTATCCTATTCTGTTATTAATTGACAGAAAATGTATTTAAACTTTCCCAAACCAAGTCTGTATTGTCCATGACAGGAATAGGGAGATCACTTACCAGTTACAGTCCCAGCACATGAGGGTTTTTACCTAATCTCCCTGTATTGCTGAGGTGAGGGAGGTGTGATACAACAACTTGATGGGCACCTGCTACCCACCAAGGTCAACCCAGTACAGCTTGCATCGAGCTGTTGGACTTCTTGCTTATTAGATCATTTTAACTGGTGTTTTTATGAATACAATACTGTCCTCAAAAATGCTTTCTAGCTTTGACTTTTGGAAAGCTCCTGTTATGGTAGGATAGAACACTTAATTTGTATGGGGCTGTTTTACAGGGAATGAGCTTTCAGATGTTCTACTAAAAGCAACAGAACCTCAGTCTGATGCCATATGGAGAAAATTTGTAAGATTTGAGGTCAAAAGTTTTCCGTGGTTTATTTTGATAAATATTAATACATGTGTTTTTTACTTCAGGAACATGGTTCTGGCTGAACGCTGTGTATTGCTTAGTGCTGAAATCTTAAAAAGTCAAAGCAAATACTCAGAGGCAGCTGCTCTTCTGATTCGTTTAACCAGTGAGGTAAAACTTGGTGGCTTTTTCCACTCTTGCCCTCTACCTATTTGTTTACTCACCCAAGCACTTCTAGGCTACATTCTGATTCTTGTCCTACAATATTTGCTAGCCAAAGGTAGCAAATAAGCAGGTATAGAGCATGAAGGGAAGAGAACTGTTACACTGTAAGTGAAGGAACTAGTACAGTTTTTCTCAGTCGTCAAATAACTTGACTTCTTTATTGCATGATAAATATGTTACCTTTGGCTTCATAACTAATTTTCTTTGACATCTGCTTAGCTCTTGGACAGCGTACTTCCAGTTAAGGATCTCATATGTTAAAAGTATTAGCCTGATTTGCCAGAGCAGCAGTGGATACTATTCTATGTACAGTCATACCTCTGTATTCGTGGGGTACGGGTCTCCCGTGAGTCCAGCAAAACCTTTAAACCACAAACATGGGTCTGACATTAATATGGCAAATTATTGCCAGAAATATGGCAAATTTGGAACACTGCAATATCCGAGGCTCCTTACAGCAGCGAGGAGTATGAGAATTGGGGTTTTTCCTCTTTAACTGCAGCAGCTAGCAGTGGCAGGAGTGCTTTGCCTGAGGCTATGAATATCCGCCTATGCAAATATGCACTGGCAAGTCCAGGCTGGCTCCCGTGGCTGGAACGGGACCCCACATGGGTCCCTGTGTTACAGTTAGACTTCCTGGGGCCGCCCACCATGGCAGTGCAGGACTGCACCAACCTGCAGAATCATACACCACACCGTGAGTAACTGAGTAAGGACTGCGGGAAAAATTCCTGCAGAAAACTGAGGACGCAGATATGACAGCGCGAGTAACTGAGGTATGACTGGATAATCACAAGTTCTTTGTAGCTTAAGTAACTAAGGCATTACTGTAGCTCATCTGTTATGAACCATCAGAATCTTCCTGTGTAAATAGAAGCTTATGCTTCTGTGATATTAATTGGTAGAAATAATGCATGGGATTAGCGTCTAACCCAGAAAGAGTCTTGCTTGAATAGGAGTGAAGCAAAATGTAGTACCAGGGATAATAGGCTTTCCTCTAAACTACAAAGGAAATGCTATAACTGGCAGTTAGTTCTGACGGTGTGGCTAGCTGCACCAAATGTGATGCCTCTGAGACTTTTCTGGGATAGAGTAAGCATGGAATAAATGTTCTATGGCTTCATTCTTGCCTTTTGAACTTAAGCTTGCTACCAACATTTATGAGAGCACATTTAAGCAAAGAATTTTAATACTATTGGCTCTGCGCTGTCATTTTACAACTTAAAATTACACGTGGCATGCCTGTAGTGCCTTTTGGTAGCTGCAAGGAAAATTCTATGTAGGTGTCCCAGAGTGTATTTTTGGTCCAGAGGCATAATTGGATATCACTGATAGCGTGCAGGCTAGTTGTGGTAAAATCAAGTAGATTCTTTGGATAGGTTAAAGTAATATAGCTGTGTCTTGGAAGGAGATGAGAACAGGGTAATAATAAGAAATTGTATATTATTAAGAAATTCTCCAGGTTCACCAAGTTCCATCGCTCCCTCTGTTTTTCCTTCATCCTCTTAATGGTCTTATTTTTTGTTTCTAGCCTTGATATCTGTAGGAGGAGAGTGGGGAGAAAGTAACAGAGTGCTTCAGGGGTAGTCATAAGTGTTAGAAACTGTAACATGAGTAACTGAAAAAGCAGAAAGTAGTTCTTTGGTCACTCATATTGAAACCAGTTTTATATAAATTTCCACTACTAAAAATACAAACTGTTGAACACTATACATGTGTGGTCAAAAGACCAAGACTTTTGATGTTTTTTTATGTGCTCACGTATGCATATAATGATTGTATATAAATGAATCTTCCATGTCACAGCAGTCTTGCAACTTAGTATTACTTATTAGCATTAAAAGAAGGCCACTGTTATGTTTGCTTGTATTCAACTCTGAGGTGTAATTCTCCTTTTTCCTTTCAAATAGGATTCAGATCTTCGCAGTGCGCTCCTGTTGGAACAGGCAGCCCATTGTTTTATAAACATGAAGAGTCCCATGGTTAGAAAGTTTGCATTTCATATGATATTGGCTGGCCACAGGTTTAGTAAAGCAGGCCAGGTAAGTATTATCTTTCCACATGGAACATATGCCTGGTATTTGATACTTACTCTGAAAAACGTCTTGAATATGTCTTCAGTCTGGAAAAAGATGCTTGGCTTGTGACACTTTTATGTCAGCAGTATTCAGCTCTGTGATCTTCTAAAAACAACTGTGCACTGATCAGCTTAGCCTTTTACTTCTGTACTTGAAGTAATGCTGAAGATCACTGACTTGAAACTTAAATGGTAAATGTTTTTGTTTCTGGGTCTTTATACACAGTAAAATACAAGGCTTTTTATTTTAGCAAAGGAGTATTTTTCCTCTTGAGATGACAGTGAATTGCAGGACTTAAGTATTTGTTAAACTCAATTTATCAGAATAACAGCAAAGTTTAGGTACCTGGTTTTTGTGGTGCCTTAAATATATATAATTAAATCCCCGCATATTTGTGGTCCATGTATACGCGTATTCAATTAATCGAATATTATTTTTCCGTGAGTTGTGCATCTGCAGATGCTGTGAGTTTGAACCGCAATCTCACTCAATCTATGAATATGTAATGAGCTCATGAATATTTGGTCCTGGCTGGGAGCCACCAAGGGCAGCAAGGGGAGGGAGCTATGCACTACGTGGCCCAGCTGGGATCCATTTAATGTAAATGTGTGTTTTTGTGGGGCTGGAATTGTTCTCTGCTGGGGTGCAAGACGGGGAGATGGGGCTGCCATTGTGTGTGTCTGTGCATAGGAGCAGGAGGTGCCTTCCCCGCACCCCAGCAACCCCCATGGATCCCCCCATGGTGTCCTTTGTTGCCAGGGTGGCAAAGGGAAGGATGCCCCTGTGGCTCCACCCTCCCACACCCGTGGGCAGCACTTGCATTCCTTCCGCACCACCTCGGCAGTGCTGCCCTGTTCCCGGTGTCTAACGCTGGCCCGGAAGAGAGAGCCAGGTTGACCGACTGAAAAACCTTTAAAAAAACCCAAAACCCCCTCCTCCAAAACTGCCTGACACCAGTTCCCAATCAGAGGGGTATGAGTTGATGAGTGTGAAGCAGCTGCTGCAGGACCAGCTCCTCCCGACGTGGAAGGGAAGTGGCAGCAGCCCCAGTGCTGCACAGGGACTGGGCGTGCTAGGGGTGGCGGCAGAGTTCTTGTTGTTCACCGAGCTTGGAGTGTGCATCGCAGACTGCTTGTCACATCCCGTGTGACAGTGCTTGGGTTGCCCCATGGTGGGCTGGGCATCTGTCTGGGGGTGCTGGGGGAAGAAAGCCCACCCAGTGGCAGGAGGGAGGAACCGGACCGGTCCCCTGCCCTCTCTCCCTCCCTGCCTGCCTGCCTTCCTAGAAGACATGTGGCTATTTTCTACCTGCCCCAGCAGATGTGTGCTGGGCCGCAGGGAGGTCGCAGCAGAACCAGGCCACCCTCCTTTGTTGGCGGAGCTCTTCAGGTGGGCGGCATCCGGACAGGGACACCCATGGATGAGGAATGAGGCACCTTCCCCACCTGCCCTGAGACGAGTGAGTTCTGTGGTAGCCTCCCCCCTTCAACACTGCCCCAGCACCCGAGCCAAAAGCATCCTTGAGCCTGCTGGGACTTAGGGAGTAGAGAGGTTCTTTCATCAGTTCCAACGCGCCTGCCGCCTTCCTTGGGTGCTCAGAGCCCTGTCCAACCTGACCTTGAACACTTCTGGGGATGTGGCACAGTGGGTATAAACTTTCACAATGGAATAAAATTTTCTAATAAGAACAGGGAACCTTCCAACAGAAAGTCTGACAGCACTGCCAGAGTCCTTCATGGGTTCAGTATCTTAACGGATTTCATGACTCGCGTGGCCTGGCCAGACCCGTTCCTCTGTGAGTTCTGGGGTTTACTGTACTTCTCACTGGAGATGCAGGTGTGTGAACAAGTACTACAAGACAAACTCAGGTGTCTGTCTATGGCTGCCTAGACTTAACTAGCAATTAAGCCACTACATATCAGATTGTTTTTACTTCCATTGACATTACTTTGCAGGCAGCTCTTACTGTGGTAAATAAACTCAGTTTGTTGGACAGAACATGTGTGCTTTGTTTCTGCCTCACTTGTGGGATACACTCTCAGTAAGGGTATAGCTTGTCCTTAGTTCCTGCTGAGATTGTTATTGCAAAACAATACAGGAGAAACACAGGCATAATTCTATTTGAAACAAAGCCATGTTATCTTGGGATGTTTTTCCTCCACTCTCCTCAATCTGTTCCACTGTGCTCATAAGGACTAAAGGAATTATTCCTGTATACTTGGCTTCTGTGATGCGAGGAATAGTGGGAATGCTTCGCCTCCTCCTTGTTTTTCTTCATGCAGTGGTTTTCCTGTCTTGTTATGCTTGTACTCTTCTGTAATCACCATATCACTTTCAAGATATCTTAAAAACTTTTTTCCCATTACTGCTGTAAATAAGGGAGTTTTCCCACTTTCCCATTCCCAAAATATTCCCATTTTTCAGAAGCTGAGACTTAGCTTCTGAATACAGTGAATGCCTATGCAGCTATACAATACCTAGATTGGGTTTGAATGCCCAGGTCCTGATGTATGTACAAAAAAGGAACTGTGGAGCTGATTGGGGGTGGAACATCTGTCTCTCAAGGGCTGATATGATTGGTAGCTTTTCTTGTGTGTTCTGTAGGGGTGTGTTTTATTGGTTTGCTTGGCATGGATTTTGTCCCAGATGTCTGTAGAACAACAGTTGACTGAAAGTGTCACACTGAAAGTTCAGTTACTGAGAGGAATGAAATGTGTTTATATCCTGAGGCTTGGCAATATGTGGAGCTCAGTAGGTTTTAGCAGTCAGTTCTAAAGGAACACAGAACTGTTTTAAAAGTCATCTTCTCTTGTTACAGTCATGCCTTGGTGCATTGCGACTTCTCCATTGCAGCCTCACTGGTTTGAGAGAAATTTTCCTTGTGAATCTGCCTCAGTGATTCACGGAGCTTCCCGGACGACGCATGCGCAGTGCCTCTGCTCCGATGGTGCCAGTGCTCCCTGTGGGGTGGGACTGGCCAGGCCCTGCGGGGAGGGTGCGCCATGCCTCCTGCTTGGTGCGGACTGCCACGGATCACTCCCTCATGAGTCATGGATGCAGAGTCTCTGTGGCATTTATAGTCCTGCAGCGCTGTGCCCTGGTTCCTGCCCCACTCCTGTTTGTCTCCATGCCCAGTCCCCAATGTGGAAGGCTTACTCCAGCATGCCCTGAGTGGCTGCTCAGACCCAGCACAGCACTGCCTCAAGCCTTGCTGTCCCCTGTTACTCTAAGCCCAGCTGGGGGACTGGCCCCTGCCAGGAACGTGTTACTGTTTCCATGGCTACAATCCAGTCTGTGCCCGGGGACTGCGTGCCCGGTGCACCTGGTGATGACATAGCCCCAAGGGAAGTGCCCCATGAAAGTGGGGCTGGGCTGGCCGCGATGGTGGTGGAGCAAGTGCTGTGTGCTGGGGTAGGGCAGCGGTGGGACTTGCACACACGGCCGCCACAGCTGCTGTACCAGGAGGAGGCTTCTGTTCCCCCATGCCCTCCCCCTGCTGCAGCAGGGGGAAGTGGTGTTCTGCTGGGTCCATACAGCCAGCTCCGCCGCTCCCACACTAGGGACTGGCGGATGTACGTATCATAGCCGCTGCAGTTAAAGGGGAAGAAACTCTTGACACCAGCCCCCGCCATAAGGGGCCCCAGATGTTGCAGTGTTACAAAGTTATGGTTTCCTAGGCTCCAAGAGCGCTGATCAGAGCCCGGGGACACCCCTTCCCTGCTGCGGCCCCAGGGCTTTCCCGCTGCTGCAGTGGTGCAAGCATGTATGGTGGCAGCAGCCTGGTGGTGGCTACAGAAGCAGCAGCATGGCTGAAGAGAAGCCCAGGTATTCTCTGGGGTTCTCCCCAGGCAGAGAGGACTCAGAAACGCTTCCCTCTGCTCCCCTGTGCTGTGAGAGCCTGTGGGGAGGAGTGAAAAATGTTCCCCAGCGCTCCTGATTGGCTGGGGAGCGATGGGCATGGCCTGTGTGCATATTAATGACCTGTGTGTGTTTGCGAATTAGACAGTTCAGGAGACCCATTCCTCGCAGATTGGGAGGTGTGACTGTATTTGCTTTTTTGACTTGTTGAAGGTTACCCTAGTCTTTGAAAACATGAGCTGGAGGTGGCCTCAGTACTGTAGGAATGAACACTTCTGTGCTCAGATGAGTGTTGACCATATGCTATGAGGTGCAGTTCTGCAAACATTACACTTAGCATAGTGGGAGGGTGGTAAAATCTACAGTAGCTTCTCTGACTTCTGGTTCACTCTTCATAATGTTATAATTGTAATCAGTGGATTTATTTGGGAAATAATCTCGCTTTTTCTTGCAGAAAAAACATGCCTTGCGTTGCTACTGTCAAGCCATGCAGGTTTACAAAGGGAAAGGCTGGTCTCTCGCAGAAGACCATATTAATTTCACTATTGGTCGTCAGTCCTTCACGCTTCGTCAGCTGGATAATGCTGTCTCTGCCTTCAGGCACATTTTGATCAATGACAGTAAACAACCTCCAGCTCAGCAAGGAGCTTTCTTAAGAGAGTATCTTTATGTTTATAAGGTAAGTGACATCATTGTCTTTGCTCGTTGAGTAATCAGTAGTTTTATTACCACTGGTTTTCTATTAAGTCATTAAATGATTTTGTCTTACCTGCTTTGTCCCAGGGTTATTTTTTTCTCTAGCTAATGTATTCAATTTTCATGTCAGGCTTCAAAAAACCCGCATATGCTGCATCTCACTTTTAGTAAGCATACATTTGCTGATGGGTATTGGTATCTGTTAGTACAACAATGTAACATATGTATTTTTATTACAATAAAATGAAGTCTTTTTAAGGGTCATATCTGAATTGCAGTTTATAATAGTTCAGTAGGTTTTTTTAGAAGAAGTGGGCCTGTTTTAATCAATTTATAATGCTTTTTGAGGCTTTTGGTAATAAATGTTTATTAAAGACTAAGTAGCTCTGTCACCATCCATGCAGCAAGTCTTATTCTTTGGAATGTGTATTTATAGATTGAGTGACTCATTGAATTGGCTGCAAGCTAATGAGTGACTGGACTGCAGTGTACCATATACATTATAGAGTGCTCATTGCTGATATCACCATGCAACTTCCATCCGTGTAGATATTTAGTGTATTTTAAAGCTTATAAACAGAATTTACGTGGTGTTTGGTAAGTTATGGTAGACCTTATGCAAGGCTGGTGTTGGAGTCCACAGATCAGCTGTGATGAGAATCTTGTGTAGACATGGTGGGGTACTGAGTTAGGGAATTCTGAGTTAGAGTCAAGCTTTCCATTCAATAAAGCTTGTAATAGCCATGCAATCACAAGAGCGATGAGAGTGCTGGATTAAAATCACTTTTGTCCTTTTTCCATGAAGATTCTTACTGAAGAAAAAAATTCTCCTTCAGACTGTCAAAACAGTTAATGGAAATTATACTATTTTAAAAGTACTCCCTGTTCAAACATTGTGTGCTTCTAACTTGGCTTCCTTATCATTGAACCATTGGTGATGTACAGCATGGACATCCATGTGTTCGCGTAATGACATGACACCTGTTTTTTTGTTCCTTCACTCCAGAATGCAACCCAGCTATCACCCGATGGTCCCTTACCACAGCTTCCTTTACCATATATTAACAGCTCAGCAACCCGTGTCTTCTTTGGGCATGATCGAAGACCAGCAGAAGGTTAGAAAATTTTGTGAACGGATCGAAGTCCCTTATGTAGGGAACCAAAATATATGCAAGATTTGGCTGTCACTTAAAAAAATTCTGTCATTATGTAAAACTAATGTGACAGGGAAATATTCAATAATATTTTGAAAGAAAAGCTTATACTTGCTGGATGTTTTCAGATTTCCTGTGTAAATATGAAATCAGTAGATGTGGTTGATCTGACTACCGTTGTTTTCGTACCTGGAAAGCTTCAATGCAAGTCTGTAATGAACTTCATGAAAGGGATTATTAGTCCTTTAGCAAATGCTAGGTGCTAGTGGCAATGCTAGAAATTAGCTTTACAGTTAACTTGGTCTTGGATGATATGTTTGAAACACTGCAATTCCTGAATGTAAAGAAAGATGAGTGGAAATTCTTACTTTAACCTGAGCTGTACTGTGGGACTGTACTCTGTCATAAAGTGAAATTTATCTGAGTATTTATACCTTAGTATACCTTGTAGCATGCTAAAATGTTGCAATTTCACAACTTCTCAATAGAACTATAATCAAAGTATTCTCATTATTGTCTCTTACGTATGTTTCAAAATGTCTTGTAGTTCACTGTCTTAAATCAATTGTAATATAAAAATGGTGGCGACTAGAACTTAAAATATCTTAAGAATACTTTTCAAACTGCCAGTGCAGCCTTGTTGCGGCTGTTGTGCGTCACTGTTCCCACCTTCTAAGACTGCCTTACTCATACCAGGTGAAAAACAGGCAGCTACACATGTAAGTCTGGACCAGGAGTATGACTCAGAATCATCACAACAGTGGAAGGAACTTGAGGAGCAGATTGTGTCTGTGATAAATAAAGGAACAATACCTTCAAACTTTCAACCAACACAGTTCTGTTTAAATCGCTACTCGGATAACTCCAAATTCCCACTTGCTGTGGTAGAAGGTAAAGTTAAGATTTTTAAGCTTCAGAAATAAAGTGAGTTAGATAAATTTGTGTAGTATAGTGATACCCCGGAATTCGCTGGGGGTCAGGTCTGGGCAGGTCCCACGAGTATCCCATGAAGATACTGAACCCATGAATATTCAACTACTCCCTGCCTGTAGCCACACACCCTCCACTAATAAGGTCTGGAGGGGCAGTCCTGGGAGTGTGGCTCGCACTGTAGCACCTCATTAAAGTGGAGGAAGCGGGTTTTTGGTGCATCCTGGCCCCGAAATCCGGGGTCCGGGACATTCTGCACATGTGCGCTGTTTCACAACTCACTGAAAATCCAACCGTGATTAATTGAATACGGGGATATACAAGCTGCAAATATGCGGGAATCACTGTATTTCCTGTCTTCTTGTGGATTTGAACCAACTTTCTTGTGCAAGTTGTCTGTGGATGAATACTTTGAGATAAGGAAAACTTGAGATTGTGATGGAGAAAGTCACTTGTCATTATTTTCTGACGCCTTTTTAATAGAACCAATAACTGTAGAAGTGTCCTTCCGAAACCCTCTGAAAGTTCCACTTCTCTTGACTGACCTTTCATTGTTGTGGAAGTTTCAACCTAAAGACTTCAATACAAAGTGTGATGGAGAAACAAAAGAGCAGGTAAGGGAAGCTTCATCCTTTTTAAACCCAAGCAGCTACAGTTACAGAGTACATATTAAGCATAAACATGAAACATAAAGGTTTCAGTGTGAATGAAAACAAAGGAAAAAAAAGTAGCTGCTGATTTTCTTTATGCATTTAGATTTTCCTAGATCCACAGGGCATGAAGGAGCTAAGTTTAAAAATGTACTGTAATGTTTCGCATTCAGATTTACAATACACAAAATACGTGGAAGATTTTGTTGTATGTGTCCTACATCGGTTTTAAGTCACACTAGCCCTGACCAGTAAAAATGACTTGCAGTGTCAATATGTAGATGATTAAATACTTTCTTATTTGAACTGCTCTACATAGTAAAATGTGTGTTCTGAAAAACTCTGCTCATATGACATGGAACATGTTGGTATCTCCATTAAAAGAAAAATTAAAATTGATTCTATTAAATATTAATATTTTGAATACATGAGGAATTTTACTACTGTTTAACTTACTGTTTCAACTAATACTGCCAAAACCTCTGAAGTACTGTTTTCACATCCATGTTTTAAAGATTTTAATATGTTCTAATACTGAATATTACAGTAAATACCTAAATATTTTGCTTTCTTGGCCCAAAGCTCTTGGAACACGGTGATCTCTAAAGGTTCTGTAAGTGCTTGTCAGTTATAAACATGGTTCCACATAACTGAGCCTCAAGGCTTACCATACACTTTCCCTTCTGTTCTGATCTGAACTGCTACTTTAATGGTATGATAAATGCTTCTGTGAAATTGACTGGGAATGGTTCCAATTTATAGTGCTAAATCTTAAATGTCTGTTAAATAAATGTTTAGTGGGCTCTCAAGCTGCCTCATAATCCAGAAATCCCGAGAATCTGGACATGCAGCATTTACTTGTCCTATTTACTTGTCCTAACTGTCTGCCGTTTGAAATTTGTATGCTTTTTTCCTTTGAACCCTTTAGAAAAGGTGTCAGGAGTAATACTTACGGCACTTTTTCTGCTTAGGAGACATATTATCTTAAAAGCTGTTTCCTTTTTTTCAGGGAGTGTGCAATGAAGATATGGTAGGAACTGAAGCAATAGCAGAATTTCTAATTAATAGTGAGGAGACAAAAGTGGTAAGTACTAATATACCTTGTTCTAAAAACATTTTTTTCCATGTTCAACTTTAGGATGGAATTCAAACTTATGATATGAATTTAATACTAAACTTGGGGAAGACATGACTGATGTGGAAGTTCTAATACTTCATGTATCTCATCAGTGCATATAAATATTTGAAGGGAGATGTGACAGGATCAGAGGCAGTGGGTACAAGAGGCTCCACCTGAATATCAGGAAACAGTTATTTTATTGTTTTAACTGTGGTGGTGCATGAGCACTTGGCACAGGCTGTCTAGAGAGATTGTGGTGTCTGCATTTTTGATGTTAAAATCCATTTGAACGTGGTCCTGGGCAGCTTGGCTCTAGGTGGCCCTGCTTGAGCAGGCAAGTTGGAGAAGATGACTTTCAGAGGTGCATTCTGCATTCCAGCATCAACCACTTTGTGATTCTGCCTCTGTTAATCACAGTGAAAATTAACTTCTAAGACATTTTCCTAATGTAATGAGCATTTCTCAGCTGTGAAGTGTTTTGGTAAATTCTGTGTATATGAAATTTTGAATCCAGTAAATGAACTGTAGTTATTGCTGAAGTTACATCTGGCATACCCATAAAGTAAATGTAGCTGTGAGAGTGTTTAGCAATTGGACATTTAAATGTAATAATACTTCTTTCTAGTAGCAACAACAACAAAAATTTAACATATCTCCACAGGCAAGACTAAAGCTCTTTCCCCATCAAACAGGGGAGCTACATATACTGGGAGTCGTTTATAATCTTGGCACTGTTCAAGGTGCTGTGACATTAGATGGGATAGATCCTTCTATTGGATTACAGACAGGTAAGTGTATTATCACCTTGAATTGTGTGTGTCTGGAGGGGGGAGAGAGAGCTTCTGCAGTGAAACTAAATTTGTAGTCTTCAATGTTTGACTGTCATGGTGGAAGGGATGCAGAAAGAAGGGAAACAACTGAAATGGGACAAAAGGGAATTGGCACCTGTAGGAATCCCCTGAGGAGGGATGCCCGATCTGTACTTCATTGATCCTTTTAAATCTGGAAATTCAGAAATGGGTGAAAAATTGAAATGTAAATATTCTATCTATGCCATGTTGAATCTATAAGAACTTTCATTGACACTGCCATTCATTTTTCTTTTGGGTCTTTTTGCTTTAACTTTCAACTTTTTTTCTAAATTTTTCACTGATGTTCTTTTCATAGATCCCCAAATTTAAATTTGGCTGATACAATTCTATTTTTTGTCATCTTGACTTTTCTTTCATTTATAATATTAACATATAAATGGCTTCTAAGTTGCATGTTACTTAACCTGCCTTGTTGTATCATTGTTCTGAAACTATCTCTTACAGGGAAAACTTAATTGTTGGATAAAATGGGGATTAAAACATATGTCTGAAAGAAATAACAAAACTTGTTTATCTACTTACTGGAAACCAAACCTTTTAAATAGAAAACGTTTTGAAAAGTAGCTGTCATTGAAGGAAATAATCCTTTGGGTGACTTTTCCAGAAATTGGGAAAAGAAATAAATGTGTCACCTTAGGCACCATGTCTGAGGCTCCCCTCACTAGTTGTAGTCAAACTGTTAAAGGACAGAATAAGTCCATAACAGTGGGTAACTGGCTGCTTGAACTCCCAGTGGCCATGTGTGACAGTAAGCTTTGAATAGTCTTTTGTCAGTGATGCTGCTTCATCAAGGCATCATGTGCCCAATAACAGAAAACTCAAAATTACTTGTGAGATTAGGCAGGGAGCTTTGGATCACTTCTTAGAAAAAAAAACCCATAGGAATGACTTAAAAAAAATACCAAAAATATTTTAAATTTTTTTTCCAGGAAAGTTTGTTTCCAATGGGTTATCTGTACGAGGACGACAGGATTTAGAAATCCAAGGACCTCGACTTAATAACACAAAAGAGGAAAAAACGTCGATAAAATATGGACCAGATCGACGTTTAGATCCCATAATCACAGAAGAAATGCCCTTGTTGGAGGTATGCAGCTATTCTCTTCAGTCAGTTTTGAGAAAATAGTTGAATGCAGTTTGTAAATGTAATTCTAACATAAAGTCTTGGACTCTGTTAGTGCTTAAATATTTCCAGCTAATTTCTGATCTGTCAGTGACAGATTTCTGTGGGTTTTTCCCAAGTGAAACTGGAAGCCTCAAAATTAATACCTGTCTGAAATTGCTATATTCCATTCAGAATCTTACTGGCAGCAGCTTTTGTAGCTGGATTTCAAGGTGAGGGGGGAACAGGCAAAGAAGGTTTTTTCCCATTTGCTTGGCATTCATCTACAACAATTATTCCAGTTCGTTAATTAAAACACAGTGCTTTTCCTTACTAGGGTTATTAAAATGATCTGACCAACTGGTTAATGTCAATGGTCTGTAGAGTGGGATAGTTCAGCTAGAAGTGACCTACAGTGATCATCTGGTCCTGCTGCCTGACCAAGTTACATTATGTTGAGGGCAGTATTCAAATGCCTCCCAAACACTGACAGGCTTGGGGCACTGACCACCTCTCTGGGAATCCTGTGGCAATGTTTGACCACTCTCTCTGTAAAGGAATGTATCCTAATGTTCCATTTGAACCTCCCTCGCAACAGCTTTGAGGCATTTCCAAGTGTCCTGTCACTGGATTTCAGGGAGAAGAGATCCGTTATCTCTCTCCACTTTCCCTCCACAGGAATCTCTAGGCAGTAGCGTAGTTTGAACATGGTGGTGGTTGTTTTCATGGGCTTTCATAACTTGGCTCACTGTTCAGGCTTTTACTTTCTCCTTTTTTCTCCCATACAGGTATTCTTTATAAATTTTCCTACAGGGCTTCTCTGTGGAGAAATCAGGAAAGCATATGTAGAATTTGTGAACGTAAGCAAGTGTCCTCTTACCGCGCTGAAGGTTGTGTCCAAGCATCCAGAATTTTTCACTTTTGGTGGAAATACTGCTGTTCTAACACCACTAAGTCCTTCAGCTTCTGAGAACTGTAGTGCTTACAAGACTGTTGTGACAGATCCTACCTCGGTGCGAGCAGCACTGCTGTCTTCAGCTTCTTCCGCAGACTTTGGGGTTGGCACAGGACGATCACCTGAAGTAATACAGGTTCCACTTCCTGATGCTGTTCTTCTTCCTGGGGCTTCAGTGCAGTTGCCAATGTGGTTACGGGGACCAGATGAAGAAGGTGTTCACGAAATTAACTTCCTATTTTACTACGAAGGTATTAAGAGACACTCGAAAATGTGGTAAGTATTTTTTACCTGTTTTCTGTCATATTTATTACTCATGATAAACATTGCAACCATAGAAGTAAATCTTACTGAATTTCTCTCCATTGGTGTGATGATGTAAAAATGCCCTGTTATCTCCTCTTCTAAGCAATGTTTTTCTACTGTATGATCTAATTTTCATATGAAGTTACGTAGCCTACAGTGCTTCCATTGAAGTAATTATTGAAGTAATAGAAGGAAGGTTAATGGAAGTCTGTTAATACAAATTTTTTTTGTGTTTAGTTCCTCTGAAAGCACAGCTTTTGGGGACATAGGGTGAAAAGTCATAATTAATTTGTATCTGCATGTCAAAGATTATTCAGAGGTTTTTTTTCTTAGTTAAAATGTGGTTAGTAATTGTGTTGTGATGCAAGTTACTCACTTTGGAGGAGTTAAATACCACGCCTGACTTGTATGGTTCCTTTTTGGACCATATTGAGAGAATGGACAGTCAGGTTTGACACCACAGGTTAACAAATACCCCATCCTTTGTGAGGAACGAGACAGGCCACGGGCGTCGCGAAACATCAAATTCGCAAATACATGCAGGTCATTAGTATGCACCCAGGCCACGCTCTTCGCTCCCCCCCCAGCCAGTCAGGAGCGCTGAGGAGCCTCTTTGACTCCTCCCCACGGGCTCTCGCAGCACACGGGAGGAAACAGAAGCATTTCTGCGCCCTGTCTGACTTGGGGGACCGCCCCCTGAGAATCCCATGACTTCTCTTCAGCCACGCTGTCGCTTCCGCATCTGCCGCCAACAGCGAAAACCTCACGCCGCTGCTCCTCGCCCCCTCCCCGGCCCCCATGCTCATCCCTGCCCTGCGTCCCGGCCCCACGGGCGGGCTGCGGCAGCGGAGTGAGCATGTCCCGCTGACATGCCGTGGCCAGCCCCACTTTTCTGGGGCACTTCCTTCCCCGCCCGTAGCCAGGGAAACAATTACACAGATGCACGCACACAAGCACTGCCCACTCGCAGCTTGCAGGTCCTCTGCACACATGGGCGGGCGAGCGACACTTAGGGATCCGCATTAATTAAGCGTAGGCAGGTGGAGGACTCATCCCCACCTGGTGCCTCACGCCGCACAGGGCCCTGCTCTGACTTCTACAGTGGCCGTTTTGAGGATGTTCAAGGGTGGAACATTACTCATCTTTAGAAAAACAGGAAGATAACTCTTATGAAGGGCCTGCTGCTCTGAAGGTTGAGCATACGTGGGAAAAGAATAGCCGTGTTTTGGTTCTAGAGGGTTCTCTGTTCAGGGGAATTTGTTGAATGCACTTGTATTCCAAGTGCAATAGATGTGACTAACTAGTGAGCTTTCTGATTTATTTACTCAAAACCTGTTTTCCAAAGCATATGGTGCCATTAAATAGCTTAATGATGTCCCTGTGCCAATATGTGTCTGTTTGGATTCACTGTGCCAGTTGACTTACGTTTGAAATACAGTCATACCTTCCTCATTCACACCTTCTCATTTGTGTCTTCACTGATTCACAGAATATTTTTCCGCGAATCTTATTCATTTATGTGCATATATGTGCAGTGCCTCTGCTTCACTGTGGAGTTGGGCTGGTATCCCCTGTGGGGCAGGACTGGCACGCCCCTGCAGGGCAGGCAGGTGGCATGTCTTGCTCACTGGTGACAGCCACAGGTCACGCCCTTATGAGTGTTGCAGAGGTTATGTGGCATTTATAGTCCCGCAGCGCTGAGAGACAGTATGGTCCTGTCCTGTGGTCTCTTTCCCAGTCTGGAGAGGGGAAGGGTTGTTCTCTGTGTCTCTGTGGCTGGTCCTTATCAGGGAAGGGTTGTATGTAGTCTGACAAACACCGCTGTGCCATGCCTCAGGGCACACAGGACCCTGTGCAAGGATGCATCAGTGCTGGCTGTCCCCGGTCTTCCCCGGGCTGTGGGTGATACCCAGTGCAGCTCTGCATAAGTCACACCTTCCCCTGGCATTCTAAAACTAGCCAGGGTCCCTGTTGATATGTAGCTCCAGGGAAAGTGCTGGCACAGTGCTGTACCATCCTCTACAGGGACTGCAGCCAGAGCTACCATCTGCTTTCCCCCTCTGCCCCACCTGCCCATGTGTGCTCTCAAAGGTTTGTCGCTTTGTCCCCTCCAGCACCTTTCCGGGGTGCATCTCTGAACTGCGAGCAGGGACTGCCTGTGTGGGTGTGTGTCTGTGTTACTGTTTTCATAGCTACAGGAGGGGGAGGCGATGCCGACAGGTGTGCTATCTGCAGTGAAAGCCAAGCGCAGTATGTGCCTGTGGCCTGCACACCCAGCTCACGGCGCACATGGTGATAGATGTAGTCCCAGGGAAAGTGCCCCATGAAAGTGGGCCTGGTCTGGCTGTGGTGGCGATAGGCCAAGCACTGTGTGCTGGGATGGGGCAGCAGTGGGATGTGTCCCTGCTGTTGCCATGCCACGAGGAGGCTTCTGTTCCCCCATGCCCTCCTCTGCTGCAGCAGGGGGAGGCAGCATTCTACTGGGTTCATATGGCTACCGCTGCTGCTCCTGCACTTGAGACAGGTGGATGTATCGTAGCTGCCACAGTTAAAGGGAAAAAACCTCCGACACTAAACCTCCCTGCTGCCGTAAGGGGCCCTGGGGTGCTAGAGTGTTGCAAAGTTAAGGGCTCCCAAGCTCCAAGAGCACTGCTGGCATGGACCCACGGCATCCCAAGCCCGGGGACACAGAAGTTGTCCCCGGCGGACTGCATCCTCCTCCGAGGCCACAGGCCAAGCATGTGCTGACCCCTTTCCCCGCCCTGGCCCCAGGGCGAGCTTCCCCACTGCAGTGGCAGTGCAGGCATGTGCAGTGACAGCGGCCCAACAGCAGTGAAAGCNCCTCTACAGGGACTGCAGCCAGAGCTACCATCTGCTTTCCCCCTCTGCCCCACCTGCCCATGTGTGCTCTCAAAGGTTTGTCGCTTTGTCCCCTCCAGCACCTTTCCGGGGTGCATCTCTGAACTGCGAGCAGGGACTGCCTGTGTGGGTGTGTGTCTGTGTTACTGTTTTCATAGCTACAGGAGGGGGAGGCGATGCCGACAGGTGTGCTATCTGCAGTGAAAGCCAAGCGCAGTATGTGCCTGTGGCCTGCACACCCAGCTCACGGCGCACATGGTGATAGATGTAGTCCCAGGGAAAGTGCCCCATGAAAGTGGGCCTGGTCTGGCTGTGGTGGCGATAGGCCAAGCACTGTGTGCTGGGATGGGGCAGCAGTGGGATGTGTCCCTGCTGTTGCCATGCCACGAGGAGGCTTCTGTTCCCCCATGCCCTCCTCTGCTGCAGCAGGGGGAGGCAGCATTCTACTGGGTTCATATGGCTACCGCTGCTGCTCCTGCACTTGAGACAGGTGGATGTATCGTAGCTGCCACAGTTAAAGGGAAAAAACCTCCGACACTAAACCTCCCTGCTGCCGTAAGGGGCCCTGGGGTGCTAGAGTGTTGCAAAGTTAAGGGCTCCCAAGCTCCAAGAGCACTGCTGGCATGGACCCACAGCATCCCAAGCCCGGGGACACAGAAGTTGTCCCCGGCGGACTGCATCCTCCTCCGAGGCCACAGGCCAAGCATGTGCTGACCCCTTTCCCCGCCCTGGCCCCAGGGCGAGCTTCCCCACTGCAGTGGCAGTGCAGGCATGTGCAGTGACAGCGGCCCAACAGCAGTGAAAGCTGCAGCGTGGCCAAAGAGAAGCCCAGGGATTCCCTGGGAGTCTCCCCAGTCAGAGAGGGCTCAGAAACATTTCCCCTTGCTCCCCTGTGCTGTGATAGGCTGTGGGGAAGAACTGAAAACATTCCCCAGCACTCCATAGCGGTGGGGGGCGGAGCCATGGGCGTGGCCTATATGCATATTAATGGTGCACCCACATTCACAGATTAGACCATTTGCGGGACCCAGGGAGAGCTGTAGCCACGGATATGGCGGTATGACTGTATTTCTGATGTATTTTTCATCATGGTAACAATGACACTCTTTCTCCAGTGTTTTATACTGGCTGATAGACTATGCTTGAACAGCACCTGCCCATGAAGCGTGAATATTAAAAAAAATACAATTTTGATAGGAAGCTAAAAAGTAATCTTTGGTGGTTGAAATGAATACATTTTTTAATGGCCTTAATATTGACGAACATAAAAGTTGAATTTCTTAATGCCATTCTCAGCAGCTATCCTGGTTGTTCAGAATGTTGCCTTTTCCCTCATCCCCCTCTCTTCCTGCCTTTTTCTAGTCATAGAGTATTAAGGCACACTGCAGTTATTTGTACAAGCCGGTCTCTGCACATTCGAGCTACTGTCTGCAGAAGTAATGCACTTGGAGATGAAGAAGGCAGAGGGGATAACATGCTGGTGTTTGTGGATGTAGAAAATATAAATACTGTAAGTTCTTGTTCTGTTCATAGTAATACTGTTCTGAAGCTCAGCTGACGTGTGTCACCACTGGACTCAAGATTCAAATAAATGTTTTTCTTACAGCAGCTTTGCAAACACTAAATAAACTTGCATATTTGATCATTTCAATTACTGTTGGAGAGAGCACATTGTTACATCCCAACTCTCTCAAATCTGCTATCCCGATCAAATTTCAGGACTATAGTTTGAAGTCTTTTTTGGAAAGATTTATTCCAAACTGATGAATGTTCTTGTTGATTGGAACTTCTGAAATGGTTGTGAATGAGATAGTCTGTGCCCCCTGCAACCTTATAGTGGAAAATCTGGTATATTTAGTGGCAATGTCCAAGTTTCTGTGTTTACGTTTATCACCAAATTCTGAAGGCATTTTTGCTAATCCAAATACAGATGCATTTATTGTTATCTGTTGACTTACTAAAGCAGATGAAAATATTTCATACCATGCTTATTTAAGTTTACTCATTCTTTTAGTGAAGCTGCCCCCATTTTTTCAATCACAAAGCAAAGAGATTGAGTTCTCTGTTCATAGACTTGTAGTTGGTAGTGGAATCACTGAGCAGTCAACCCTCTTCCACTTTGTGCCTCCTAGATGGCGGCTTCACATCTTGACAGCGTGTTTTCAGTGATTAAGGAGGGCCCTTTCCGCAACTGTGCATGCGTGACCTGGCATGCATGAATATTCAAAGTAGTCAGTCATGAATATGCAAATTTTCCCCCTGCGGCCGCCCCGAGCTGCCGCAGCAGCAGCCCCGAGCTCCTCGCACCCGTGTTCCTAGATGAGCGGAAAAAGGGTTTTTCCTGGCGTAGGGTGGCCACAGGCACAGGGAAGCACCAACACAAACACTAATACACAGCAGGGCAGTGCTAAAACAGCACCTGAGCGCCAGGGGGGAACTGTGTGCAAATTTGCATATTAATGAGCTGCCATTCAATGCGGAAGTAGGGCTTTGCAGGACCTGATTAAGACTGTGGGCCCGTGATACAGGAGACCTGACTGTATTTCATTCTCTTTTAAAGGTGTGTACACTCTGTTTTTTCTTCAGTTATTAAAGTGAGTATTGTCCACTCCTTTAAGGAGAAAGGAATATTTTCATGAAGTATGTTAACATGTTAACAGTGTAAGGCTTAGTTTTCCACTAGCACCTCACTCTTTACAAGAAAGGAAACTAACTCTGAAAGTTACATTGTGTATATATGTAATAACAAAATAAAAATTGAATTTCTAGGATTTATGACCTGGCAATGTTCCTAAAGTCTCAGAAACTAAATAGCCTTGCAAACAGTGTTGTACATTGGCGTTAAAGCCAAGTTTTTGTTGTTATCATCTTACTCTAAAGCACTACCTTGTAGGTATGATGAACCCTCAAATTTCATGGGGCTTTGAGTCTCCATGGCTACCACAAAGCCCTCAATCTGTGAAGATAAGCAGCTCATGAATATGCAGTTAAGCCCCACCCATCACACCGCCCACCTCAGCCAGGAGTACTTGGCTGGTGTGTCAGCCCTGCCCCACTAGCCAGGGCACAAAGGGACATGCCCAGGAGCTCTGGCAGACAACCCGCATGGTGCCGTGCCAGGAACGCAAACGCTATCCTTTGTCAGTCGCCTGTGCACGCCGGCGCATGCCCATCCTGGGACGTGCCAGGGAATGGGGCAGGTGGGCTTGTGTCCCGGCATGCATGGGTGACTGGCAAAGGGAAGTGTTCGTGTTCCCGGCACGGTGTACCTGTGGGCGTAGGAAACCTGCCATCCCTTTGCACTGCGGTGAGTGGGGTGGGGCTGACACACTGTCAGAGCTCTCTGTCTGACTCACTGTCAGGCTGAGGGGGGCGGTGAGATGGGTGGGTTCATTTGCATATTCATGACTGTCTGTCTTCACGTGTCACTCTGCGCATGTGCAATCACAAATACACTGTAAAGCATGGGGCCATCTTCACAGAAAAAAACCTGAGATGAGGTGAACCCACAGGATAAGAACCACGAAGTACTGAGGGTTTACTGAATTTTTCTGGAGGACCTTTCTTTACTCTTTATATAGCTTTGTTTACAGGAATTGGAAGTTGCTATGAGCTAGGACTTTTGTTGTTTTATATGATAGTGGGTCTTAAATATTACCTTGACTCTTAGTACTGTGGTATGGATGGTGTAAATAAGGAGTTAAATTAAGATTCTCACCTTGCTGTGAGCACTTACTGTGCAGTGTACCACATCACAACTGTGCTTGGTCTTATTTGACATAACTTTTGTCTCTTCCTTAGAGTGAGACTGGAGTGAAGGAATTTCATATAGTGCAAGTTTCAAGTAATAGCAAGCACTGGAAGCTTCAAAAATCTGTCACCGTCTCTGGAGACAAAGGTATGTATTTTTATCACCAAGATGATGATAAGTCTAGCTGCTGTCTGGTCAGAAGAATTAAAAGCATCTTAGATGGAGCTCAATTTGGCTTTCAGAGTAATTAGTTTTTAAAAACTTTATGTCCACTTCAAACATACTAAAGCCCCTCTGTTCATGTTTCAGGAAAAGTATATTGACAGAACTTTCTCAGATTTGATTAATTTTAAAAATGTGCTTAACTTACAGGTGAATTATTTCTGTGATGTTATGAAATTCACATCTGGGCTGGCTGATAAGTTGTCTCACAAGAAATGTGTTCATGTCCCTTTACTTTTAATTAATTATGTCAGTGTTAAATTTAACTGATTGACAGAATATTTGGGAGGTCCTCTAGTCAGTTACTAGTGCTGTATCCAGCCTTAGCTAATGTAAGCTGCTAGTTGTTGACAAGGCTGACTTTTCCAGCCAAAAAAGCGCCTAAAGTCCTGTTATAGTGTCTAACAAATGTTACCTTTACTTGTATGCTGACATTTTATGTACATAAGAATTAGGATAGACATTTTATGTTAATGTTGAGGGTGAACGAGTCAGATAATAAACTGAATCTTTTGTCTTCTGGTTCTTCCTTCTTTCTCTGCATCTCCTTTATATATTATGGCTCACTTCCTGCTTTAGAAGTACATGTTAGGGGTCAGCAGAAGACACATCTTTTCTGTTATGTGGTTACTGTTCCTGATAAGTTCTTAATGCTTGTTGGGTGTCATCAGTGTGTTTCCTATTTGTGAATGTTCAATGCTGGCTTTTCACTAATGAACTCTGATTATGATGAGGGCAGAAAAAATCTTGCAACCTTTTTCTTTCAGATGCTAAACTTGCCAGCAGAGAGAGATCGAAGCTATGTTTTAAAGCAGTCAGATGCAAAAAATCAGAAGGTAGGTTCTCTCCTAAATGGAATACCTTTTGGAGAAAATCCTGTTTGGATACTGTATGCTGAAGTTATGACTTGTCATGATGCCAAAACAATGCCTTCTCTTTTTATCCCTTAGAAAATTACACTTTTGCAGACATTGTCTTCGGAAATGAACAGGTAGGTGAATGGGTACAACTGTGTATTGTCTTGTGTGGGTATCCCTGTCATGGGGAGGTAGCTTCACTGAAAGCTTTTTTCAAAATTTAAAAATAGGAGCAGTGCTTTCATAGTTGGAAAGTTGAGTTTTGTGTATCAAAAACTTGTCGTATCCTAGGTCAGCTCTTTCTTTCTGTTTTTTTTTCTTCTTCCCCATGAACAGAAGGTAAGTAAGGTAACATAGGCTAGCACATAGCCAGGAGTTTTAAGACTCCAGCTCCAATGTTGAACTACTTTGGGATGACATTGCAGTGCTATGAAATGCTTTTTTGTTAATGCTTTTCCTTCCTCTTCAGCTCTTTGGAGCAATTACTTTAAATATATTCCAGCCCTCCAGTTTTCTAGTAGAGGTCTGTGGATGTCAGATTCTTGTTTGTAATTGTATTTTTACTAAGACAAGTTAATAATTCTAATTACAGGTTATTTGAAAAAAATTGAAACCTCTAATAGATGTTGGCACCAGAATTTCAAAACTTAGGTTGCAGTCAGCTCAAGAAATCTGTCTGATTTTTTTTCTTGAAGTTTAAGACTCTAGACTACCATGTTCTTCTAATCTTTTTTAAGCATACAGGTATTGTCTTGAACAATCCTTTTAGCTAAGAGTCTTGGTACAGGAAATGCATACAGGCAGCAACTAGGCCACTTGCATCAGATCAAAAATCTACATAGTGGATTTAGTTAGCTGAATTACTTTATGCTGAGTGTATGTTTTTCCTATATGTATTCAGTTTGTAGAAGCCAAAGTAAACCAACTCGCTGCCATCTTATTTTGTAGACATTTGCACTGAGGTTAGGACTAAAAATCTGAGGTAGATGATCCCTCTTTGCATTTTGAAAGTTGGAATCGGAGCTGCATGAACTTCGACATTCTTAGAGAGTATTTTATTACAACTGGGGGATGGAGAGGAGGCCCTTCCTTCTGGGAAGTTACTCCAAAAACACATGGGTATTGGTATTCTAAGGCAATAATTAGCGGCTCTGTGACAGCATATTATGGAAGAGGTAATGTTTTTGAAAGGAAAGGGTTGGAAAGCCTTAGTTTTTTGCTTATCCTGTTGTCTCCAGCAGGAAACAGTATCATTGCTGTCACTCTTAAAAAAAAGTTTCCTTATCAAGCTTTTGGTGTTGGAAGAGCTTGGCACAAATGGTAACAAACAGCACAGTACTTCTGTTTGTGCCACTTGCATACAGGGAATGTGTTGTGCAATCTATAGTCTGTGCTGTTGCTAGCAAAACGTATGCTTCTAACTTAAATAATTCTTTTTACCATGAGGAAAATATTAATAAGTAGAAATGACTTACATGTGAGTTAGTTGGATGAATCAGCTCTCTACTTCACTTGATGTATCACAGCAGGTTGCTTTGTGGTAATAATCAAAACTCTTATTTCCAAGTTTGGTATTTGTAGCTTTAAACCAGTAAATTATGGTTCTGTTTCCTTGTGTTACCTTGACACAGCCTTTAGATAGGGCTGATCACTTAACAGGTCAAGCATGGAAACCAAAGTGTCTGGCATCCAGTAGGTTTGCAAAGGGAAGCAAAGTGAGAAACATTACAGTGTCTCTGTTAGAGAACTTGTGTCAGCTTACATAATGTTCTGATCACTTTCTTGTCTTTTTTTTTTCCTGTAGATAATAAGTTCAGCCAGTCCTTGTGCAGACTTTTTTTTCCAAAGCTTATCCTCTGAATTTAAAAGAACTCACGTGCAGTCTCATCCTCCTGCATCTCAAAGGGCAGCAAAACAATCCTTTGATGAGACGGTCAAATTGATACAAAGATGCAGTGAAGTTGATTTGAACATTGTGGTGCTGTGGAAGGTACGTATGGTTGTGGCCATTGTGTTAACTTGGCCATGAAACATTACTGTTGGAAAATAATTGAATATGGCATTCTGAAATATGCATATGAAACCTGTGAGTGAGGTTTTTTCCAAAAAGAAGCAAATGAACTGAAATGGTGCAATAAGGAAAGATAGTATCTATTACTGTAATGAGTATCCTCAGTTGGTTTTACATTATCCTGGATGCACCCAGGTCTTGTAAGTTATCTTTAAAAAGAGAAGGTTACGAAATCTTAAACCAAGAGGTTTGCTAATGCTCACTCTTACAGAACTGTAAGAGTGACCCGGCTGCTTTGAAGAAAAGGATCTCATTTACGAGCATGCAGATATTAAGTAGTGGAAACTGGCATAAATGTCATGCTGGCCTCTAGGTTTTGAACTGTACAGCATGTTCCACTTAAGTTAGGGGGAAGTTGGGGATTCTGTATTATGAAGCTTCCAATATTTTCTGATCTGCAGATGTCTTTGTGTTATGTTCTGTAGGCATACGTTGTGGAAGACAACAAGCAGCTTATTTTGGAGGGCCAGCATCATGTTGCCCTTAACACAGTTGGGAAGGAGGCTTTTTCATTTCCTCAGAAGCAGGTAATCTTGTGGAGTTTTTCTTTACAGTTGTTTCTTTCTCAAAATGAACTTAATGAATTTTCTTGTATATTAGTGGAGGCTTTTGTAGAATGCAACATCGGATGCATGTGATCACTAAATAATTCAGACTGACTGACTTGAGGTTTGATTAGTCTTCTGTATTACTATAGGCTTGATTTAAAGATAAGCAATATATTGGTAAGTGTACTACTGTGTAGTTGTTGGAGTAAGTTGTTCTGTGGTATTTCTAGAACCTTGTTGATAATATTAAAGATAATTATTTAATAGCAAAGTTAATAGCAAAATGGTGAAGTTTGTAGCCATTTTGATCAATAAAAGAAAACGGCATCTGTGAGAAACTGGTGAATGTCTCATGGTACATGAATTGGTAACAACTATGGAAGCTATAGATAAGTTTCTGTAAAAAACATCTGTGCTCAATCAATTTACGTGGGTGAAGAAGATTGCAAAATAAAAAAAAAAAAGTCTTGCACTTGTTTACTCTTCTGCTGAGCTGTTCCTTTTTGTTTCGGTGCCATTCTCCTTATGTTTTTACCAATATTGCAAACGTAATATGTAGTTTTAAGTAAGCACTTTCTTAAAGTTTCAGCAAGTAGTACTACATACTTGTCAAGAAAACAATACAGGACGAATGTGTCTTTCTATAAATATCATACTATAATGAATGTAGTAAATTACTTTGAAGGTGTGCACTTGACTTTGGTTCATAAGCCTTTAGGTATTTGCACATTTAAGATAATTTTTTCCATGTAGTTCTTTATGCTGTGAAATAAGTGAGAATTTGTGCACATGGGCTTAAGCTATGCTGAGCAATACAAGAGTCAAGTGACAGCTGCCCTCTCTGGTGCTTGTAGAACAGTAGATCACACTGTAGACACGTAAATATAGAAGAGAAAGTACTGTGAACTTGTGATCTCATTGAGGTCTGATTCTCACAAATGGGTGGGAGGGGAAGGTAGACAGGAATCACATCTGCATCCTGACATAAATAAATGACTGAACTGTCATGTGACTGAAAATAAAGAAATTAAATGCTATGGGTAAAAATTTGCATTTCTTGTTGACTGCACTGGAACTCTATTTGTCAGCATCAAATTGATTTTCAAACTAANTTCTTTTGAATTTTCCACACTTTATATTGTGGGGAGAATAGATAACTCTAAGGTAGGAGGTGAGGTATAACAAATTAACTGATATGAGACTTTGCAGCAGTTTGCTTCATTTAGTCCATATTTCAGAAAGAAAAGGATTAAATGAGACTAGGTAGAGAAAATAATATAATCTCTTTAAGAATTGCATTCTGATTTTGAATTTCCTTGCTCTTGTATTGAAGTAACGCATCAGTGAAAAGCTGGGAAGGAGGAGTAGTAGAAAATCCCAAACTCAGACTTTACTT
>WEKX01006541.1:129652-149187 GCA_013390025.1 Pitta sordida | reverse complement strand
TCTAGATGAGATAGTGTATGAGTGTGTTTTAAATCATGTGTTTAAGGTAAAGGTCCTCTTTTTATTGTGAAACAGTCTCGTAATGCAGAGAGTGGATACCTTCAAGGCAGAATTAATACAGGTGTGCTTCAGGACTGCACATGGTCTGTATGGGCTGCTCATTCACTTCTGTGTATTAGACCAGTGCTGTCTAGCCCAGAGTAACATCCATAAAGTGTATACAGCGTGGATGCAGGCTTTTTTGGCAGTGTTTCACTTCAGAGGGGGTAATTTTTGGTAGCACTACTTCTTAAAACAGATGCAACTTAGTGAGTCAGCAACAGTTTGGTTGGAAGTCGTAGTTTTTGGAATGTTGGAGAGGGTAGGATTTAAATAACTCTGTTTTTCCTGACAGTGAATTACTGGAAGTGACATCTTGTGCTAGTTCAGGATTTTTTTTTTTTTTTTTTGCGGAATATGGGGGGGGNTTTTTTTTTTTTTTTTTGCAGAATATGTGGGAGGGGGTGCTTGAATCAAATACAGATTGTTGGAATGCTTTTAAGACTTTCTTTGAATCAGCTTGGTGAAGGGAAAGTGAAGTTTTAAGGGTAGTAAACATCAAGAGTTGAAATACATGTTTTTACTCTGTTACATCAATTAACGTAGCAGATACTGTACCACTTTGGAAGGAGTGGCTTATTTTATTATCACGAGTGAAATATTTCACATAGCTGAAACATTTGATTTGCTGCTTCACCCACTGATGATACTTGTTTCTAAATGTTTTGCTACTGGTGTCAGTAAAATACTGTTCCTGGAGATGTCATTTTTATACTTGAGAGCTAGAGGAATATAGATGAGTCACACTGAAGGAAGCAACGTAAAACTGAGGTTTATAAGGGAAGTTCTCAGATCTAAAACGGGAAGGGGAGAAAACCAGCCTGACTTAAGGTCTCTGTGTCACTGTTATTCTGTTGCTTTTGTATATTCTGTTTTTACTCATGCTTAGCTTCATTCAACAGTTTCTTGTTTAGATTTTCTTCTGTGCAGTGCATATTGGCTCTTCATACTTGGTCAAGCATATTAATAATCTTTTTGGCTATTTGTGACTCGTGATTTATGAGGCAAATGTGCAGATTTTCCATACGACTTGGAAATCAAATGGTGATATTTGACTTTTTGGGATGTATTTAAGGGCACATTAACACAGCATTTGAGAATAGTGTTGTTTAAACTGGCAACTTTAGGCTGTCTTAGTATTATCTAGAAAATCACTTTTAAAATTACTGTATGTGAAGGTACCATCACGTTCATCAATCTGAGGGAAAGGAATAGCTTTTAAATTTGAAAGTGCATTCTGAGAAATTAAAGAATATATTATGGATAGATCTGTCTGTTACATCTCCCAAAAAATGCTCTGAATGGTTTAAGTGTTGCCTTTTCAACTTCTAGCTCAATGTAGTTACAGGAGAGATCTGAAACCAGTGTGAAGGATTAAAATGCCATTTCAGAAGTATATGTAGGGATGCTACATAATTATGTATATCAAAGTAGCAAAACATCAGACTCGTCTTGACTTCTTTGTAACTATCAGATGAGTGAAGGTGTTTAGATTATTCTACTTGAAATAGCATGCTTGTGTCCAGGTTCAAATGTGCTTGTTTGAAGCTGCTCTTTGTAAATGTCTTTGGGCAACAAGAAGCCTTCTGAAAATAGAAACAATTTTCCTTACACCAGTTGCACTGTTTGTAGCTCTTGAAAGATAACTGAGGAGCAGCATGGTCCTGTTGCTTATGCCTGTGGCGTGTTTCTAGTGAAACCCCCTCCAAAATAAAAATACAGCTATAAAATTTAAAACAATAATAAAACCACACACTTTTTCTGATCTCTTGTCATGGAATCTCCCGGTCAAGCCTCTCTACCTCTACCAGTACATATGGATGAGACACTCAAATTACTATTAACTTATTTTAAACTATTTTTTTAAAGGGAACACCTTAACCATTGATGTAGCTTTCTCGTATGCAGTATATGGTGCTTGCTGTCTACTGGAGCTTGTGACACTTCTGGAGGCTTTGCAAGGAACCGCAATGGGAGAACAAACAGTGTCAGAAGTTTGTTTGGTTTTTTGGTGCCTTTTAAAAGAAGGCAGTGGCAGGAGTTAATTTGGGCTGAAATTCTAGGAGATCAGCAACAAAATATCACCTGTTCAATTGTTTGGGGGCTTTTTGATTTGTTTCTAAGAACAAATAACCAAAAGTTCTAAGGCTGTAACTGCTCATTGTATATTGTTGGAGGGAGGGTCGAGGTGTCCAAGTAGTTATTTTTGTAATCTTCTTCCAATTTTACAAGCTTCGGAGTAGGACAGGAGTTTAATTTGTCTTTCGATTTAGCATTTACTGGCTGTCTCTAGGTAGCTCCCTGATGTGTATGCACATTTTAGTGGTTACCAGTTGGAAGTACTTAATTCTTTCCTGAGCCATTAGGTAAGAGAATCATGTTCTAAATGCCGTCTCTTAGCCTTTGGTCTCAGTACACTGTCACAAAAAGCTAGATTTTGAGCAGCTAAACTTGGAGACACAGAACATCTTTTGTGACTCTGACATCCAGGAGCAAGCAGGAATTAAGTTTTAGCTCTGATAGTAAATGGTTAATCTTACTACTTTCTAGTCTTTTGCCAGAGGAATGATATTAGAACTAAAGGTTTGAAATATTAATGGCACTCTGCACTTAAACCAGTAAATGTTCCTGCTTAATTTTATGATGTTCTTGTCTGTTTGTAGAGATAAATATTCGTATTTGTCTTTTGTAGGGTTTTAAAAAAATACTCGTGAATTCTGATTGGGAGGACTTGGAACAGGTAATTGAATCTAGGGCAAACTACAGTATATAGGATATTGAAGACAGCCTTGAATAATTGTTTGGACTCTAATTTGACGGGAAGGACCAATTAAACCAAAAATCTATAATCTTTGTTTCCTGCTGTCAGTTTTCACCATTAGATACCCATAGGGTAGGATGAAAACACCAAATTCATTCAACACTTAGAATATATTTTGTTGTTACTGTGAAATACCTTTTTCCCTTCTGAAATTGTTTTAAGAAAACTACTCTTCCTTCTGAAGGAGACAGTTGCAGGCCTGATAAAATACTGTGTCTTCCTGGCATTACCAGCACAGGCAAACTGCAACTGACATGGTCATGCACTTCGTGGAATGACCAGTGCATTTGACTTTAAGTCAAGTTTTATTGCCTGTGGTTTCTTTTCAACATCAAAGGTCCAATTCCTCACCATTTGATGAAAAGTATTACTTAAGTACACGGTACTGATGTCTTGGTGGCTATTTAAAAATCTTGTTTCACACGCTTTTAGTAGGCAGTCACTTCTATGGCTGCACATTCTTCTTTTGTTTTAAAGATGAACTTTTTGTAGAATAGATTTATAGGAGAATACTAAAAGGGAGCTCCTTCCTGAATAAATCCTGCTTATAAAACTGATTTAGATGGTGTTGGACAGAAACGCTGCACCAAATGCAGCTTGGTTGCCCCATTTGTGTATTGCTTAATTTCTTCTGCTTCAGGGTCTGATTCTACCCATAGGGTTAGGGTGAATCCTGAGTAGTGTATCAGTGCTTGTCTTGGTGTTTCAGCTGGGGACAGAGGTAACTTTCCTATCTGCAAGTGCTTGTTTTATGCAATTTTTAAGATGCTCTCTGTTATTCAGTTCTTCCGTCAGTTTTGGCATGTTCCTGTAAATTTGTTTGTCTTTGGATCTGTTCTGGGAAACTTGAGGATTGCCTTTCCTGTTGGGAACTTCCCAGGGCCGGTGATGGGGTTCTTGTGTTGTTATTAGGCACAGCTGCTGAACAGGGAACTGTGTAAATGTTGTCTCTTTTTCCTAGGAACAAGCCAAAACCAACCACTAACCACTGCAGCAGTAGTGTGCTGTTGTGAAACTTGCACAGGTGGTGGTTTCACAAGCAGCTGTGAAATCTGTCCCAAAAGAAGGCAATAGATAAATCATATTCTCATCCAGTATGCTTAAATACAAGACACCTTGGAAGAAAGTGTAGGATTTATGATGCTGCAGACTTGTTTCCTTTATGAGCTGCAGTTCATAATAGAAAATTACAGCTCTGAGACTGGGTTTCTTGTATCTTACATCACCATCTTGAATGATCTTCTAAATTTGTGTTTCAGGAACTACCAGAAACGGTTCTCTTGAAGTTTTTTCGGCCAGAAAACACGCCTGTACCTGCAAGACCAACACCAGAGCAGCTTTCTAATCTCATTAAGACGAGCCTTCATTATCCAGAGTCTTTCAATCATTCTTTTCATCAAAAAAGGTTAGTGGAACATTTTCTTTAGAAACTTTAGATATATATTGTAAATTTGATGTAAATCCTTTTGAGATGCTGTGTGGGTTATGATTCAAAGATAGGTCTGGTATTCAAGGGTGAAATATTGCTCAATTTTACTTACTGCTTCAGAGTTGTACAGGTAAAATGAAAGTTTCGTGTTAAAAAAAAAAAGTGCTGTAATACCATAGCTCATAGTTTCAGTGTTAACAAGTAATGCTGTCAAACTTATTGAAGGAAAAATAGTCTGCTCCCTTTGTGTTTATTTTTGTTATCTGAGTGTACAGGGTGAATTTTTTGAGAAGCTAGACAGAAAATAAAAGGTACTTCTAGGTCAAAAGAACTGTTATGTCTACAGCGTCTGACTTGCCAAGATTGTCTGCACATGGTTGTGATTTATGTCACAAGGAAAGATGGCAACAGTTCAGATCAGTCCTGAAAGAATATCAGAATTAATCTCTGTCAAAAAACATATTCCTAGAGTGAATTACTTGGAGCATGTAAAACACAAGAGTCTTTCAAAATTAGAATTATATCAACAAAGGCTCCTGGATTAATTTTCAGACATTAAATAACTCTTACTTGAAACATGTACATGAAACCTATTTATGTTTGAGTTGTTTTATCTGAAAACTCTACAGTATCATGTTTTTTCTAACATTGCAGTTAGTGTAATTTGCCAAAAGAAAGGAATTTCTTTCTTTCTAAAATCTTAACATTCAAATGTTTTATAAGGGAGGTGGTGGAGTTGCCATCCCTGGAGGTGTTTAAGAAAAGACTCATTGAGGAGCTCAGTGGCATGGTCTAGATGGTGGGAGGCTTGGATGGATGGAGCGTGGTGCCCGTGTTGCCATGCTTTTGTGTGTCTGATCCCTGGGTGGGTGTTTGCTTGGGAGTTGGACTAGATGATCCTGTGGGTCCCTTCCAACTCAGAATAACCTGTGAACCTGTATTTTAATGACAGTTACAAAGCATGAATTATTCCTGTAAGATGTTCACCTCTTATTGGTTATAGTTGCTGATTGTTCTTTCCTTATAAGTCCAGTTTAGGATATTTAAACTGCTAAGCAATGGCAAGGACACATGTGACACAAATCACTTAGTTGCAGTAATTTGTGTTTCTGCCTGTCAGTATCTTGGGGTCTTACTTGCTGCAGAATTATTTATAAAAAACAATTATACTAATTGTGGACAAGCAGAATATTAATTACCTTCATTAGTTTTATTAAGGATAAAGGCTCACACAGAAAATCCACTTTAGTACATTGGTGAGTGTCCCTGCCTCTCATGCGGGAAACTGGGGTTTGATTCCCGCTGGGGAGGCAGTGGTGCCATTTACGAGATGATCCTTGTGGGTCCCTTCCAACTCAGAATATTCTGTGGTTCTGTGTGGCATTAAGACCAAGTGTGCATGTGATGACTGTTCGGTTTGGGCACTGTTCAGGCAGCAAAGTCAGGCCCAGTGCCAGAAATTCTTCCACAGGTTGCATGCAGAAAAAAAATATCCAGTCAAAAGTGTGCCAACCGGTGATTCAGAGGAAACGTGGTCTTAGCATGCTAATCTCATTCTGAAATGTTTCTTGTCATAAAAGTAGATTTCCTGTAAACTGAGGTAGTATTTATCCTTTTGCTACCCTTTCTGAGCTGGATGAAGGGAGATAGTAACTTAATTAATTTGGCTCAAATGAGCCAATGCTGTTTGCCTCAATTGACGGCTTTTACTATAAGTAGCTCTAGTCAGTGTAAGTGATTATATTGCTGCCATACACTGTCTGACTTGCAGAAGTGATACATGTTAATTCTGTGTGATTGGAAATTCATTTTAACTACTTAAGACTATAATTAAGACTATCAAAAGTAAGACTTTTTGCTTTGCTATGGAACTATTTCTCTTTGCAGCCTCTGTCTGGTACCTGTCACACTCTTACTTTCCAATTGTTCCCAGGCTGTTGTGGATGTGATGATTGATTTGAGGCATAAAACAACAAGGTAACACCCAAATGTTAATAGAACGGTATTTTTTATGTTTTAACTATAATGAATATACTGAAAATACTGAGTAATTTGTGAAAAACAACTTTGGAAGTTTAAACAACTACCTCCTTCAGCTTGGCTTAGTATAAAATTTCATAGAACCTTGGAGTTTTTAAAGCCCTCCTTCAGGTTTAGCAGCTGAAGCTATTCACTGATCTGTTGTTTTTCACAAGATGGTCATGTTTTGTAACATTGTGAGACATGTCTCTGGAAGGATAGTGTATTCATGTACCTTAACTTCTTAAGAATAAACAAAACTCCAGCATTCCCCCTCAGTTTATTATTGTAATGTCTCTAAAGCAGTCTATATCCATGTTGGCTATTCCTGTGTAACATGCAGTCTTACTTGACTCTCAACTCATGGGACAGGCCTAAGAATGCCTTCAGTAGGAATTCCTTAAACTGTGATGGTTTGGATCTTGTTACTGCATCTGTTGTTAGTGCTACATGCTGGTTATGTAGCAAGCTGAGAATACTGGATTCCATCATTATACATCTATGTATAATTAATGTTCTGTGTGTAGTGTACAGTAGACTAAGAAAAAAAGAAATACTTTAAAGACTTGTAGTGGTTCATCTGAGCTAAGGGGAGAGCCACTCTAAAGAGTTTTAAGTGTGAATTGGAGAACATTAGAAACTATTGGGTAAGAAATACTGTAACTAATAGTTACATGGAGCTCATGGATAGGGATAGACATCCTTAAATAAACCCAAAGGTATGTTGGGTACTGTCTCTCAGAATACATATATATTTGTGGGGATGGGGGTGTGTGGGTATGGATGCAGTAAGAAAGAAGGCAGACAGACATGACCCTTCTTTTTGAAGCTTCATTTAATATCTTGATAAAATGTTAAATGCAGTTCTGTCTATAGCAATGATCACAGCTGTTACTCTTGCAGAGTCTAGCTTTCTCTTGCTAGAAAAACCTTAATATCTAATATCTTAAAGGTAAAGAGGATGTATGAAACAAGGAAAGCAGGAGGCATTTGGGGAAGGCAGTGATTTAAAGGCAATGATTGTAGGCAAGCAGTCCAAAAGACTCAGCAACTTCCAAGGCATCAAAGACAAATGATGGTGGGCACTCTCACATCCAGAGATTGCCAGAAGAGTAACTTAAGATCCCAAGAAAACTTTTTTTCAGAAGCTTTCAGAAAGTGTAAATAAGCATATCGTTATGAGGGGCTGGTAATGGACACAGTGCATTCTGAAGACTTGGGAAAACTGGAAGTTGGAGGGAGTCATGTAAATTGGTAATATATGCTTCAGATTCAAAGAATAACATTTTTACCTTATTTTTCAGCTCTGAAGCACTGGAAATACATGGATCTTTTACATGGCTTGGGCAAACACAGTACAAGCTTCAACTTAAAAGCCGGGAGGTCTACAGCTTGCAGCTCAAGGCTTGCTTTGTTCATACAGGTGTCTATAATCTTGGAACCCCCAGAGTATTTGCCAAGCTAGTGGACCAAGTTACTTTGTTTGAAACAAGTCAGCAGAACTCCATGCCTGCACTGATTATTATCAATAATATCTGACCACTTCCTGAGAAAAAACGCACCACAGGACAAAATAAACAGGATTCTTTTCTTATCTTGCTGGTTGACATTTTGCTGCAGTTTTTTTGAAATGGCACCTCAAACGTCTAACTTGTTACTAAAGATTGTGTAGAAAAGAAAATAGCAAAATATTCAGATGACTTGTCAATTTGTTTCTCGATGCAATTGCACGTTGGACTGAAAATACGTTTATCCTTTTATAATGTATTTCTTCTCTGGTAATTAAGATATTCATAACACAACATATGCTAACTCCAGATCTGAACAGACTTGTATGTCCAATGACCTGTCAAAAATGCAGCTTGACTTCTGTTACAGTTTCCAGCATGGTGTGTTTAATATTTGTGGCTGTATTAGGATATGGTTCAGGAAGAAAACCTCGTTGGCTTTTTCCTGTCTGAAGCCATTAGTCATGATAAATCCCAACCTTACTGTGAAGTTCAGTAAGGTCTCTCAAATCCATTTCTGATTCTCAGTTCTTCAGTTTAAAATTTTGTTTTCATATTTATGGAAACTGGTGACCTTTCAAGGTTTACATAAAAGTCCCATCTGAGGTGTTAAAAAAATTAATTTCTTGAACCAGTTTGAGTATTTTCTCATTCATCTCAACATAGAATGCACTATTTCACAACCATGCGATCATTTAAATTGTCACTTACTTTATTATGTAATTATAACAGCTGATCTGTTTTAAAAAAAATCTACTCAAGATTTTCAAGAAATGTATTATATTTATAACAAATGTACTGTAAATAGAATAAAGCATACACCATATTCACTGTATGGACTAGTGGCTTTTTTGCCTTCCTTTGTATACAGCAGTCCAAAGGTGCTGATACTGTGTGTGTATTTGTTGTTTGCTGTCTTTGTTGTGGCAGCCTCTGCTCAGATGAAGTTCCTGTCCTGTCGCCACATGTAGCTTTGGTGTGTATTGAAGCGCCTTGGAAGAGTACATTGAAACCACTGTAGTGGCTGATTTTTGGCATTTGAATTTTTACTCAGTGCTCGCCCTGCCTCTGCGGCAGGGAAGGGGTGTCCCTGAGCTGTGGTCAGCATTCTTGGAGCCTGGAAAAACCTTAACTTTGCAACATTGCGACACCCCGTGCGCTTATGGCGGGGGGCTTCGGTATGGGAGTTTCTTTCCCTTTAACATCCACCAGTCCCGATAGAGGCAACGCTGCCCGGGCTTTGACTGGGCTTTGAGCAATGAGGAGTGGCATGTCTTGTGGTGGTGCTGTGCTGGGTCTCAGCAGAGTGCACAGGAGCGGGTCAGGGACTGGGGAAGGGTGTCGCAGGTCTCTAAACGCCACGGCGAGCTGCAGTAAACTGTGCACCCCAGCCCTGCTCTGCCGCGTGCCCGAGCTGCTGTGCGCAGGGCTGCCAGTGCGGGCACAATCATAATTTGGTCAGTGGGAGCGACTGCAGCAGCCCGGAGAAGCCCACAGGCTGGGGGGGGGTGGAGGGGTCAGATTGGTATGGGAGTTTCTTTCCCTTTAACATCCACCGGTCCCGTGAGAGAGGGGCAGCGCTCCCGGATGGCCCCAGAGGGCAGGGGAACAGAAGCCCCCTCCCAGCACACAGCTTGCCTCACTTTTGTGAGGCAGTTTCCCCATTCAGGGATGGGCACACAGTGCCACCTTTGCGAGCCCCCTCCCCGCAGGGTGGGGTGAGTCCCGCCCCACAGGCACTTCGGCATTGCCCCTCAGCAGAGCAGAGTCAACTGCACATGTCTGGGGCGGCTCGACTCGCAAATGCCTGAATCATAATTGCGAAAAATTTGCTTTGCAAATGGGCGGAGTCGTAATGGAGAAGTCACGATGCAGTGGGGATTCACTGTATCTTCAGAGGACAACAGTGGTGTATGAAACCGTGCATCTACCTTCAGATGCATTTTATTCTTTTTAGGTAAGGCTTTCAATTTTACTTGTATCTGTTCCTACAATTTAACTGCCCCCAGGACTTAAGACTTCCTACAAGTCTTAGAAGCCATTCACAGCATGACTTTTGATAGTTATACTAAATAGGATCATGTTGATTAATCAATAGAATACTGTGAGAAAAAATAGAATTCTCTAAAAATTAACATGTCACTTCATGGGTTGAGTTCATCTTTTCTGCTCTTGGGTAGGTCAGAAGACTGTTAATCTAAAAGATGAGTCCAGGAGTATCAAAATTCAGGTCTCTGAATTGCTGAATTGACACAGTAGAGATTCCTGGATGTTTTTTCCCTTATTCCACTCTTAATCCAGTGAGATAAGGGATTATTTCTGAATATACTAAAATATAAAGATGTCATCAGTAATGGAAATACACAGGGGGAACTTCAGCCTTTCTTCATAAGTACATTGCCATTATTTCAGTTCCTTGAAATCTTAATGTTTTCTGTCTTTTCAAAATTACCCTTGAATAACTATTTGGAAAAAAATATAGAGCAAAAGCTAGACTGGAACAGAAGATAATTTTTCTCAGCATGTTGATTAAACACATTCTAGGACTGAGTGATTTCCTGATCCCATTTAACTCAAGATTTATTTACTATGCATTTCTATCAGTTTACAGAAGTTAATCATTAATTCGTAAACTGTCACTTGACTAATGAATTCTGCTAATTGCTTCAGTCTACCGCTAGTGAAGAAGTGAAAAATTAATACAGTTTAAAAACTTGCTTATGGACTATAGCAGTGTATAAATCAATTCAGCTGATTTTTGCAAGTGTTATTCCTCTGGGTTTTCCTCATTGTAAGAATAGATACGATATTCACCCGGTAATTATGGCATGGTTTCTTACTCTGTTTCCTCCAAGGTGATGATAATTCTGCTACAATTATACCCCCGCATTTGTGAGGAACGGGTCGTGCCACGGGCCTCGCAAAACGCCAAACTCGCAAAGACACGCAGGTCATTAATATGCACTCAGGCCACGCCCATTCCTCCACCCCCTGGCACTCTGGAGCACTGTAAACAATTTTCTGCTCCTTCCCATGGTCTCTCTCAGTACAGGGGAGCAAAGGGAACCATTTCTGAGCGGCTGCTGCGACCATGTGTGCTCGCAGCCCAAACCCCGCACAGCTGCTCCCCGACAGCTCCCTGCCTCGGCCCCTGTGCTCGCGCTGGCCTGCGTGTGCTCGCCCTGCCTCCGTGGCGGGGAAGGGGTGTCCCTGGTCTCTGGTCAGCATTCTTGGAGTCTGGAAAAACCTTAACTTTGCAACACTGCAACACCCCGTGCCGCTTATGGCGGGGCAGGAGGGGCGTCGGTATTGGAGTTTCTTTCCCTTTAACATCCACCGGTCCCAGTAGAGGCAGCGCTGTCCGGGCTTTGACTAACAAGGAATGGCACGTCTTGTGGCAGTGCTGCACTGGGTCTCAGCGGAGCACACAGGAGACACACAGGACCACGTCAGGGACTGGGGCATGGTGTTGCAGGGCTCTAAATGGCATTGCGAGCTGGAGAAACCACGCACCGCACGCCTTCCCCACCCCGCGCGCCCTCCCCACAGGGAGCACCAGCACCGCCCCTTGGTAAAGCAGAGGCACTGCGCATGCGTCAGCCGGGTAAACTCGCAAATGGTTGAATCAGAACTGCAAGACGTTTTCCATGCAAATCCCTGGGGTCGTAGTGCAAAGGTCACAATGCACCGGGAATTCACTGTATTTAAAAAAAGAAAAGCGTAACTAGATTTTTACTTACCAAAGGAAATAACTTAGTGATCATCTTTAAACAGCTACCTCGTGACTCCCAGGTATTTTGAAGCCCTAGGATGAAGGAGTTATTTCTGAATGTTGAGGAGTTTGCAGACAAAGTAGCAACCACTTCTGACCAAGAAAATTAACACTTCCTGAAATTCACGGGCAAAAGTTTTCTTCCTATTCTGCTGGAGAGAGGAAAGGGCAGTGGCAGCTCACAGCATTTCTGGGTCTGCTTCGGAGGAGCAGTGAGAGGTCTGTGAGGGAAGACGAACCCAGAAAGTTTTCCTGCTGTGACAGAACTGATTGAACACATCAGCCAAGCTAAGGGGACAAGGTTCAGGAATCACAGCTAATACTATTTTTCATTTTAACATCTGTCCTCAAGTATCACAGTTTTTATTCTCCAAATCACAGAGGGGAGATGTCACTGCCTTAGAGGTTCATGTTTTGTTCCTGGCTGCTTTTCAAACCTACTCTCTTCATCTGTAATCACATGAGCCATAAGCATTCTGGATTGATTTTATCCTCAGCTGCATTAAACCCACAATTAAATTTAATTATTCTGTTATAGATGCAAATTATAGCAGAATCTTTCTTTAACTCATTGAAATACCACTTAGATGTATTTTTAGAGTAATATCTTGACATTTTTCAATAACAGAGATGTAAAAGATTACAAAGAGATACGGAATAACTTATTTTTGCTTGCCAACCCCATTTTTTCCTACCAGCTGAAATTTTTTTTTCTCTGCAAGCCAGAGTTCAGAAAACATGAGTGGGTTTTGAACATATTCCTCACAAAAGTTTTCTTCTGTCTAAAACAATACTGTGGTCTTGTTCAGTATGTTATGAAACTAGCTATGGGCTAGAATTTTTCTGAAAACTTTATAGATATTTTTAGCATTTTGCAATATAATTTCTGAGTTCATTAGACTTGACACTGATGAAGGTTGGCATGAAAATACAGTACATTCATTTTCTTAGTAGTGAGAACTGTCAATTAAAAAAAAGGATGTTTAAACCCCTTCCAGTGAAGGTCTTTGCACAGTTGTGACAATGGTTAATGAGACAAACAAGGATGTATGCATTGGGATGTCAGTGGAAAGGCAGATATGTAAAGGAAACCTCCTTCTCTGTGTTGCCATCTTCTTGCTCACATTGGCTGCGAGGTATTAGTGGAAATGAGAAGCAGTTTTGAAAGACTGGCTTTGTTTCCATTTTTATTTTCCTTTTGTTTGTTTGTTTGTAAATTGACTCTTTAAAGTGAAAACTTGTAATTTTAAGTGTATAGGTTTGAAACTAACAGCCTTTATGTGAGTTGACACTGTCTGAGCTATCAGTGCACTGGATCTCAGTGTGAGTGAGGGCAGTTCATGACAGGGAGGTGCCAGCCTTGCAGAAGCCCTGCAGTGTCAGGCAGCTCTAGAAGATTATGGAAACAAGAGCTCTGTTGCTGATCACATGAAATAATCCCAGAGTGAGCTGTAGGACCGATACACCTGCCTCAACCTCCTCAGGAGCGGGTGAGACAGCAGCTCAGGAACTCCTGCTTGCTAAAAGAGCCATCTATATTCCTATGCTGTGTGGTGGGAAAATGAAAAGGGGACTGTGCTCTTCACATCCTTAATCAGAGCTGTTTACCAGTTTACTTGCACCATACTGCTGCAAGTGTAATTCGTCCTACTAATTATGAATGCCTTGCATCAAATATCTTAGTAAAAATCCTATATGCTGCTGTAGACAGTTAAGTTTGTTAAATAGGTAATTTTTCTTATCAGGGGGGTTTAGTCAGGTGTGACTGCTTATATATTATACAGTCAGTATGACGTTACTGATACAGTAGCTGTATGATGGATGCATTGATCAATGTGGTGTTTCCAAAGACTCAGAAATGAGAGTTACAGCACTGACAGCACCTCAGCAGGCACTGGCTCCTGACTGAGGAGAAAAAGGTCAATGTCTTAATTTCAAAATGCTGCTTTTTTTTTTTTTTATATATTGGCTTGCATTGATTAATAGAGTGTCTGTGTCTGTGAAAGTAATTGTAGTTTGCTATATTTAGCAGCAAGGATGGAAATCCCCAAGTCCATGTTCTTATTCTAAATCCAAACTGCAGCACTGTACCAGCTACTAAGAAAAAGTGAACTCCATCCCAACTGAAAGTAGGACAGTCACTAGGCAACTACAAAGGGTCTCGGGGGGAAAAAATCCAAATAAATACTTAATCCCAACTAAATTTATTCTCTCCTGATACTGGTATCTAAGACAAAGTTATAGGGTAAATGAGAACTCTGAGCAGTTCTTGCATCTCTGGCCTTAGGAAGAGAAAAGGGTGGAAAATAGTATCTAAAAAGATGTATAGGTTTATTAATTGAAATTTCCTGTTCTCAGTTCATGATGGGAATGGAAGAAGGAAAGATGTAATTGTTATTCCTCAATTTGGATAGGAAAAAGAGATAAATATAAGAGTCTTGGCCTCCCTCTCCCTGTAGCAGATTTCTGTGGCCATTTCTGGCAAAACCTGAGGAAAACCCAGAAAGAGCTTTTCAGAAGCTAATCCATTGGTGTATGTTTGACTCGTGTCCTGTAATAGAGAGCTTGTCTGGGGTTTTTTTGATAGTAAATCTGAATTATCCCTTATGCTGCTTTAAAGAATATTAGGCTGGAGGTCAAAAGGCTTTGATGGATAATCACAGAACTCTCTAAAATCCCTGCTCATGACAACAGTCATCTACAAAAGCAAAATGAAACTGGCAAAACAAACCTAAAAATTACTGAAGGAGTTCTATTGTTGTCCAGAAGAAGTCTGAGGGAGGAAGGTTTGGGGCAGAATTTCAAAAGGTGTCGGGGCAGGCTAAGAAACAGGGGAGGTATTGACTTTCAAGGTTCCTGGTGTTCCCTGTTTCCATTCCATCAAAGTACTGCTTCAGTTCCCTAAGAAATCCAGTTTCTTTGGAAGTGCTACTTTTGGGGAGGGAAGAGGATATTTGGGTATGTACACTTTGCCTGGAATTGTTATTTTTGTTGAATCCTTCTGTGGAGATTTCAAGCAGTTGCCAAGGTCCTGGAAGGACATAAAAGGAAAATACACTGGATCCTAATTAAACTACTTTATTCTTTTAGAAATAAGCAGATGTTATTTTGCAGTATCCTTTCATTAAGGACCTAGACAAGATAAACCTTTTCATTTGGAAATGGTAAATTGTAAAAATCAAACTGGATAAAAAGAGGTGTAGATGGGTGTCATGGTATTGAGAGACTTATTGGTAAACAAGAAGGCAAATTTAACTTTGAGTGTAGAGTTGAAAGTAAGTAATTATACAAACTCATTGAAGGCTCCTTAGCTACTTATTGAAGTCAAGAAAGAAGTTTGGTAATCCAAATGGTCAGTTCTCTTGAACACATGTTCGATATCTAGCAACATAACCACAAGAAAAAATTGAATAGAGAATTAGTTTTTTTCACAATAAATAATATATTGGCACTATGTATTTGTGCTTGTGGTTTCTGCATCCTCAAAACTATGTAGCAGAATGAGAAAAGGCACAGTGAATATCAAAGATATGGAAAAAATCCTACAAAAAGAAGGAATTTGCTGCTAACCGCATTCCTGACCTCTCCCCTATTTCTCGCTATTTTATATTTACTGCTACTTTCAGTGAGCAAAATGAAGCTTCTAGAGAAAACTATCATTTATGATTTTCTGATTTGAGGTTGTGGTCCACTGAGCTGGGCCTGCTACATAATTACCTTGGTGTCCGGGTTTAGGTTTTTTGCTCCTCTGTCAGTGAGGGGGTTAACAGCTCAGCTCTTGCCTGGGCCTCAGTTGCTGCCAGTGTTTCAAGGTTGCAGAGATAGAAATGCCTCTGTGAATAAACATATTTGGGAGAGAAGAAAAAAAAAATTAGTAGTAAGATGTAGTGTGCCAGAACAGAACCTGTGTAGAAAGGATGAAAGGTATGAAGGCACCCCAGGCCTACTAGAGAGGGGATAGAAATATTCTTCCAGCCATTCCANTGTATTCTTCACTGGTAGTTTGCCTTGTTTTTGCCTGTGACCAGTTTTATTTTCCAGTTTTTCTCCTCCAGGAGAGGTCGTGGGTGAATCTCTGGCATCCAGCCAGAGTCAAACCACGACACTTGGTCATTCTGCAAGTGTCTTCAATTTATGCCTTTCATGATTGTACCGAGGATGTACAGAATGCCTGTTGAGAGTGGTTAGGTTTTCTTGTGGTGTTTCCCATCTCCAATACTTCAGAAGCTTCCTCAATCCTGGCAGAACTGCAATATGTGGAGGCAGTGTGTGCATTGATAGTGAATGGGGTGATTTGGATGTTGACCTGTGCCTTTTATTTCACTGGCGTAAAGAGCAGAAGATTGTGAAGCTGAGTTTTGCATGCTAAGAGATTTTTCTCTTGTCTCCAGATGCTTCTCTAGCTGAGGTACTTCTGCCTTGCATAAAAATTGTTGTAAGAGCTAACTGAAGTGATAGGTGCCTTTTTAATTAAACAAGAAACATTTTAAATGGAAAAACAAGGTTTTTTTAAAAGTAAATGACAATGTTCTGACCAGCTTATGCAGTTGTACTAAAGGTTTATATGACTGGACTTGTAAATCTTCTGGGTTACATGCAGAATGATTTGAGAGATTATTACTATTATATTTTATAAGACATTTCTTTAGCTTGTAAATTCTATATTGTGTAAGACATTACTTTAGCAACACATGGGCTTAAGAATGGAATATGTAATTTTAGCTAGGAGAGACAGGATGCAATGTACAAGGGAGAATCATCAGCATGTCATGATATGTGTTGTATATGTGGCGTCTCTCGGAAATGGGTAACAGAAAAGACAAGTCTGGCAGTATTTGCATTTATATTATAGCTCATTGCTGAGTAATGCTGGCATTTTTCTACGTCATCTAAAGCTGAAGAGTGAGGTTTTGTCTCTTGCCTATCCAGTTTGAATGTATGAATCCAGTAAACAACTATAAAGGCTGTCAGGAACTGTTCTGTTGCAATCAGGATTCNTCAGCTAAAATGGGAGGTGGAGGTTGTGGACTAGATGATGTCAATGTAATACTCATAGCAGCAGGACCAAGAATTTCCCTACATCTTCAACCCACTCAGAGCTGCTGACTACGGATGTGCAAAATTAACCACTTTACACTACTAAGAAAAATGTAGTTTCCAAAACTGCTAATGACAACAATTGGAACTGACTGCTCAGGTGACCCTCAAAATGTTGTTTAATGGAGGCTTTTTTCCTTTTTTATTAATGAAGATAGGGTTATTTTTACACTTTACCTTTACACTTTCCATATCTGTTTTTCTTTTCTTATTTTGGTAACACAGAGAAGACTGAAGCAGTTATTCTTGCACTGTCTTCACACAACTTCTGGTGCTGTAAATATATCAGAGAGGAGCTGAGTAGAGTGGCCTCTAGGGACTAGAGTTTCCATGACACAAAGAATGAAATAAGCTACGGCAGCCTTGAAGTGATTTTCATTTGCAGTGGCAGGTGAAAACTGTGGTATTACTGAAACTGGGAAAAAGCAGATGAGACAAGCAAGAGCTACATTGTCAGCAACACAAAACCCCAACATCTTGGCATGTCTGAGTGAGAGCTTTTTGAGCTACTCAGAAAAGGGGAGGCCATTCATCAAAGAAAAATTAAGAGTAGGGTTGAATGAGGGATACTGCATATACTGGGAATATCAGCCTTGTTTTGTTGTATCTGAGTGATTCTTGAAGCATGGAATTTGTGGCTTAAATGCTTCTTTGTGAGTCCAGCCAGCACTGGGCACTTGGAATAAAACTCCTCTTCTTTCAGCATGGGATCTCATTCTTCAAAGTTCATTCCAAAGACATCAAGGATAAAACCAAGAAACTCGACCTCTGACAAGTGAGCAGACAGCTTTGGAAAACCAGAAACTCAGGTAGTTTTTCAGTGCCCCTGTTGAGGTGAAGAACTGCATGTTTTAGGGTAGAATGTCTCTCCTTTATCAAATATGAAATTTTGCTTTTGATAGGAGAGAACACTGGAAATAGAGTTCTAATACTTGAAATTAACTCAGTCTCTCCTTGTGGATAGCTTGCCTTGGGGAAATAACAGATTAATGTTCTGTCCCTATCTTTGTTACTGTTTCCTGAGGACAGTCACATGCTGCAGCATTAGCGACCAGGAAAGTGCAAGAGCTGAGGATTTTCATGCGAAGTCTGTTACTTTTGCCTGATGAATGGAGCAAACGTTTGAAAAATTAAAATATAAACAATGTTATCAATCTTATGCATGAGGCTTAATATTCCCCCTGGTGAATGAACACGTAGCCTCTTTGTTTTCAGACTTGTCCTGGACTATAGCAATTGAGGAGAGAATTTATGTAGAAACAAGTGACAGACCACAGGGACAATAAAGAGCTTATAAGAAGCTGTAAGGAAGATGGACAAATTGAACTTAGATACTCTGTCTTGTTACAATGAAAGAAAGAAATGCAGCCACAAGGCCATTATTTAATGTGGATATACACCCCTGAGCTAAAATGCAGTATATTTAAGTGCTATATGAACTGGGAGATTTAGCTAAAATGACTTAATTTCACCAGGTGACTCTTCTCTCACATTTCTCTTGCTTCCCTGAAGTTAAACATGTAAAGCTGTGCTGCTACTTCATTGTGAGTTGTTGTTGATGGAACAAGAACCTGTGGCTGTTTACAGTGGTCAAACAGGAGACAGGAGTTTGGCCTTTTGCAACAAGGAAATCAGTGGAAGTAAAGAGAAAGTGAGAAATTAAAATCAGTGTGAATATATTTATCATTATCTGAGACAAAGGTCTCTGAATACATCTGGGAGATTTTGCTGAGCTTTCAACATCATATTTATGTAGTAACTTCCATTTGCTAGGAACAGTTTCAGGTGATCTCTCCAGTACTGCTTGAAACGATACAGCAACAGCGCTTGTGAGAGGAAAAATACCCAACCAAAAGGATTAACCTTTTCTAGACTTCTTTCATTCAGACTGTGCTAGAAGACAGCTCCACTTGAGGCCATTGCCCTTGAATTGTGTGATGTGTTAAACCCTGTATGTGAGAGTATTTTCATATCTAGGTATGGCTGAGTATTGCAATTTTATCTCATGTAACTGTTTTCACTTTGATCCTACACTCACATGCAGGGGCAATAAGATCTGGACTGCGTCACAGGGCTGACCCCATAGAAGGCTCCTTGAATACAGGACAGAGGAAAGTAAAGGGTAACATGGGCATTTTCGGGCTTGCTCCAATATGTCTCAGACCAACATGAAGGCAGCTGACAAGCTCTCTTCCATTTGTGTAACTATTCATGACAGATTTTGCTCTGAAAAGCTGATCCATATCACTCTTACCTTGTCTTTATACTAACACCTATAGGTATGTTCAAATTAGATACATAGGATACCTGAAATACAGACTCTCTTAAATTTAATAACCCCCTTCCTGAAATTTGAGAGTTCAATCTGTTGGTGTTTAAGGGAATTGGCAGGAGCTACATAATAAGGGAAGAGCTGTTGTCCTACCTTCAGCCCTTTTCTCTCTCATTTACTTCGCAAATTTCTGGCATAAATTTCTATAGACAGGTTTACAAATACAGTAATACCTCACTATTTTGTGCTTTGATTTTCGCTACCTCACTCCTCCTCAGGTTTTCTCCTAGGATACATCCATGGCACTGTGCCCACCTGGCACTTCCACAACAGCCAGCAGAGGCAAGCAAGGTGCCTCTGGGATGGGTGGACATCAGGCCCAGGTGAGGGGTGGGGCAATGGGTGGGCCGCATTTATATAACTATGTCTTGGTTTGGACAGTAATGGCGTTGTTTTCAAAGAAAAATGGACGAGAGATCGTTAGAGAAATACCAACTTTATTGAAAGAAATATATACA
>WEKX01006541.1:66121-127389 GCA_013390025.1 Pitta sordida | reverse complement strand
ATATCTAGGTATGGCTGAGTATTGCAATTTTATCTCATGTAACTGTTTTCACTTTGATCCTACACTCACATGCAGGGGCAATAAGATCTGGACTGCGTCACAGGGCTGACCCCATAGAAGGCTCCTTGAATACAGGACAGAGGAAAGTAAAGGGTAACATGGGCATTTTCGGGCTTGCTCCAATATGTCTCAGACCAACATGAAGGCAGCTGACAAGCTCTCTTCCATTTGTGTAACTATTCATGACAGATTTTGCTCTGAAAAGCTGATCCATATCACTCTTACCTTGTCTTTATACTAACACCTATAGGTATGTTCAAATTAGATACATAGGATACCTGAAATACAGACTCTCTTAAATTTAATAACCCCCTTCCTGAAATTTGAGAGTTCAATCTGTTGGTGTTTAAGGGAATTGGCAGGAGCTACATAATAAGGGAAGAGCTGTTGTCCTACCTTCAGCCCTTTTCTCTCTCATTTACTTTGCAAATTTCTGGCATAAATTTCTATAGACAGGTTTACAAATACAGTAATACCTCACTATTTTGTGCTTTGATTTTCGCTACCTCACTCCTCCTCAGGTTTTCTCCTAGGATACATCCATGGCACTGTGCCCACCTGGCACTTCCACAACAGCCAGCAGAGGCAAGCAAGGTGCCTCTGGGATGGGTGGACATCAGGCCCAGGTGAGGGGTGGGGCAATGGGTGGGCCGCATTTATATAACTANCCCAAACCATGACAGGTGTCTATTAAAATAGTTGGAATATAGCAAGGTGTTTTGGAGATCTTGGTAATCACTGGTCTGCCATTGTACACGTGCTTGCAGCCACGATTTTGGGGTTTTTTCCCAAGGTGCTTGTTCTAGGCATTGCTGGACTTAGTTAATTTCTCAGTCATCCTCCCCTCTCAGCAACAACAAGGCTGTTTAAGCAGGAAAATAAGTGATAACACAATAGTTTTTCCGGCAAGAGGACTGCAAGTGCCAGGCAACCTATATACCCATCACCAACCCTATCATGACGGTGCCCCATCCTGACCCCAGGCCTGCAGTGCTCAGTCTGGTGCAGTCTGGTACTAAAAGTATGTTGATGAAAGATTAGATTGGCTTTTCTCATGCTGATGCTTTTATACAGTATTTAATTCCTGTGCTCAGTCTCTGTGGTTTATAATGGCCAGATCAAACTGGAGCCAATCTGGAGGATCTGTTCTGAGAAAAATCAGGACATGGCTGACCAATTCATACTAGGAAGACTTATAAGTCTTTAAAAATCCTTTTAGCCAAGATGAGTTGCTAGAAACCTCTACAGAACATAACTTTGAAATAATGCTTTGCACCAGGTATTAAATGTATAGACAAATAGACTTTTTGGAATGCCATGTGCTCTCATTCTTCATGTCCTTTCTCTTAATTATAATGAGTAATGCTTTAAAACAGGTAGTTTAATGCAAATTACCTTGGTGAGTGCCTTAAGGAAAAGATGGGCGCTAAAGACGAGGAGAATGGCTAGTGCAGTTTGTGCTTATTGCTTTATAGCAGAAACTCAAATCTGGAAATCTGTTTGTAGATATAGATAGTTCTTCAAAGAACAGGAGATTTTGTTCTTTGGAAGCAGATTGGAAATGAAGAGTACTTTCCCTGATGGTGTATAGAAAAACAGGAGGAGTTTCAGAATTTGAGTTGTTGTACTAAGCATGGTTGGTGCCATGTGTTTCAGCTTCTAATTTTTATAAACTTGATGGACAGATTGAGAAATCTGGATTGGACAAGCAAAAATAAACATTTGCATACATGATGAGAGATGGGTGAGAAAAAGGCATTTACCTCCTCCTTTTTTTTTTTTTTTCACAAATCCAGATATATGTAGAAGCTGAGAAGACAAAGTGCTAATGCGGATATCTCAAACATCCATAGCTGGATAGCCGTGGAGCCAACCAAGATCTGTAGGTACAAACATGCTATGAGAAAGAACAGGATGTAGCTGGGGAAGGGGCCATACTTTTCTGGGACAAATATATTTGTTCTGTCTCCTGGTGATAAACACAACACAGTACAGTTCAAGCGTAGGAATGAGACTGAGAAGTGGGCATGAACTATCCGTCAAAAGCTGATCCAGTAGGAGGGTATCAAGATCGCCAAAACCCCTGAAGACTTCCGACTCATTTCCAGAAAGGTCTAGAAGAATGGACTCTGTGTGATAAGTAATTGGCATGGAAAATGAGAAATGTATTTCCAGGACAGGGGAGACTTGCCTATAGATAGGTATCCCCAGAAAGTCCCAGTTGTGACCCCAGGACCCTGGACACCCCATCAGCTGGATCAGGAGATCCAGCTAGGGACAGGAATGATGATCCTCCCTATCTTTTCTCTCTCTTTCTCTTCTCTTTCACCTTGCCCCTTATGCAAAATCCACTGTTGTATATTTATACTAGAAGATAAGGGACTAGTTTTCATGCCACGTGTGTAATTTACTAAAACTTTGTAAGTTTTTGCAGATCCTCTGACCTTTTTAATTTTTTTCCACCATGGGCACCTATGAATCTGATGTGCTCCCTTCCACTTAAGGATGGGATGCTGTGATATTTCAGAGGCTGTTACACGTCACAGGATATGTATGGATAATTTGAGAATGCATGTACATGATGGCATATATGCTTTTGCATGTGGAAATAAGTAATTTTCTATTGAAAACATGTGAAACTCCACAAGTTAGACATTTTAAAGTTAGAAATGGAAGTCAGACAACAAGGATTCAAATAAGATATACTTGTAGTAATTTTTTGAACCAACCTCATTATGATCAAGGGGTTCATGCTTTTCAATTAGTTTTCAAAATGTGTAATTTCATAAAATCTTTCTGTTTCTTACTTAAAGTCACTATCTTTTCCAATCATTGTGCATTCTTACTAAAGAAACTTTCTGTAATCCTAAAAAGAAAGCTGTGAAATATGTTAACATGTCCATAGTTTCCACTTACGTAATTGAAACAAATAATCTGACTGTTTCTGGTAGGCTGACAACAAGGCACTGCTGCCTCTTTGTGCCTGGGTGACTGGCTGAGTGTCTTTGCATCAAGGATATTCTTGTCAATAGTTCAGCCCAGTAAAGCATCATTTACTTAAATGTGTCAACAAGCTGAATTCACCCTGTCTTATTCAATACAAACTCCAACAAATGTCTAGTATAAAACAGCTGAATTAGCTTGTGCCAATGGCTGGGGTTTGCTCCGATCTGCATGAGTGAACTGACATACACCAGCTGAAGATCTAACCACAAAGATCAAATAATGCAAATAATGCTGCAAGTGTGGAACATTTTTTTTTCCATTTACCCATAATAGAAAAATATTGTCTGTAACTTGTGCTTTTTGTTATGAAGCTTTTCTTTGAAACCACAAGGTTTTCCTTGTGTTCCAGCTCAATTGTAGTTCCCCAAGAGAGATTTTTGCCTGTAAATTTCTGAGCAGTTTTGCCTGCCATTATATTTGGTATGAAAACAGTACCTTGTTCTTGATATACAGACACAAAGAAATTTTTTCACTTGTTACTGTGTTTATTTGCTTCTCCACGAGACAAGATACTTTAAAGGTTTTTGTATAGAAGATTTCATTACATGTGAAGGAGGAGTTTAACAGATTTTTGAAAAATCCTCTCTGTAAAATCATATTGTTCATAAGCTGTGATAGAGTCCTGCTGAGCAAGGGTGACTCACTTTTTGCCTTACCCTGGGAAATTATTATATTGCTAGATGACTGTATTTATATAAATGTTTAGGTTTTATGTAATGATTGCAAGCTATATAAGTTATGCCAAACTTCCCAGTGAAAATAGGTACTGGGTGTATAGGGGATGTTATGTGTACTGTCATAGTATTTTTCTTACAACCCTGGAGACAACTGAGGGCTAGAACTGACATGTGTCTGTCAAGTATAGCATAAACCTTGTAGAGGTTTGAATTAACAAATCACCGATAAGAAGCCGTTTAATGATGTAACAAGTTATTTGATATATATGGCTGTCTATCTATCTATCTATCTATCTATCTATCTATCTATCTATCTATCTATCTATCTATCCATCTATCCATCCATCCAAGGGCATGTATATGGGTGTTAATTTAGAAAACTGTAAAATATGTATAACTCAAAACAGACACAACCAACACAAGGTAAAACCCCTCTCAAAAAAAATTACCAGGAAACCCCCTCCCTGAAACACAAGGAGACCTCTCCCTTCTTCCACCAGAATCCAGGGGAAATCACCCCACTCCCCCACAAAACTCAGGACAACAAAATGGAAGAAAACACAAAAGAAGCTGGGAGTCGGGAACTCCAAGCAGTCATGGCCGAGTAGTCAGCAAGTCAGCAGAGGAAACTGGAGACGAGGAAGAAACGGAACCACGATGGTTGCCACCGGTAAGGGGTGACAGGAGGTTGACAGCTGGTCATGGGAGTGAAAAGGAAGCAGGACGATAGTAACAAGAGATCCAGCAGTCACGGGAGCAGCACACAGCATCTCCTCGGAACAACGTCCTGAAGGAAAGAGAGAGCAAACCCCAAAGCAGCAACTTTTAAAAACCCCTATACGCTCTCCCGCTACCATTCCATCTCTCTCTAATGGGAACTGGCTCTGTGCCATCAGTCTCGTCTGTCTTCTGCTGGTAAGCAGAAGAGAATAGGGGGCCCACAATATTCAAAAACAGCCTCACAAGTTGGCCGCCCACCACGTGGCCAATACTTGCCGCCGCCATGAGGCACTGTGCCCAGTCCATAGTTCCAGGACACAGTCTGGGGCCACCCCTGCCCACGGCAACGTCTGGCATCTGTCAGCACCAGAGCAATGGGCCTGCCCTGTGGTCCCGAAATACAGTCTGATTTCCTGGGAGCGAGGATGGCCCAGGGCCCTGGGTCAGGGGCAGCAAGCCACCGCGCCCAGCTCTGGGCCCGCGAGATCCCCTCCACTCTCGGATTCCCAGAAGAAAAATGGCAAGGAATTCATCGACAGGTACACATTAAAAATATCTTGACCATTTACTCATGATAAACCTTTGTGTAAGCACACACGGTTGTACTTTGGGCCACTTCCACATGCTTAGTGCAGGGCAAGCAGTGCAATGATGAGACAGAAGGGCACTTTACCCACCAAAAAAAGACCCTAATGTGTGGGTGTATTTTTTAGTGAACTGTGAGATAGCTGAGAGCATTGAATGATTTCGGATGTAGGGGAAAAACACTGCTAATAATGTCAAAACTGTTCAATACAGCAATTTTGAAGTGAAAGACCTCAATTTTCTTGGTCTAGGATCATAAAGGTGTTTTAGTATAATTCAGAAGGTGGCAAACCAGATGAAACCTTTGTCCTTGGGTGACACTTGATAGCTGAGCATGCCTGGAAGGGTGACAGTGGCTGCCATGTGGCTTCCCCGCCATCCAGAGGCTGGCAACCTGCACCACACCTGAGGCCAGGGTGGAGGTGTGGGGATGGCAGAGGAAGGCTTAAAACTGCACCATCTGCTGCACGATTCCTCCTCCACAGGGCACCTCACAGTGGCTGAGACCAGAGCCAGCCATAAACCTCATCAGTGAGCAGGAGGATGATACCCTCATGCATTCCTTTGGGAAGACCCATGGAGACCATGGGACTCCTGGAGCAGTACAGGAGATGCTCCTCTGCTGAAGAACTGCTCCTGTGACAGAACTGCAGTCTTGATGAAAAGTAGGCAGCTGCCCAAACCAGCAAAGTGGAAGAGCTAGCTGGTGATCAGGTCCTCTCCCTGTCCCATGGTCTTAGTGCAAGTGATCTATGATTTTCCAGATGTGAAATCTTTGGGACCAATCCTGTTCTTCTTGCACTGAGGTGATTGCATCATTATTGCCAATTAAACTTTGCAGTTACTCATGGATTTTCATCTCATTGTTTTATGAACTGCAACTAATTAATCCTCTCATTCCTCTCAGCTCACCAGACGCTATTGAGAATCATCTGCATTTTTGTTTCAGATGAAGAACCACAGCAGAGATTTCAGGAGGCTTGTCAGTGTAATTATAGGAGTCAAGGTGGTGGAAATTGGTCTCCCTTCACTTAGAATCTAGGCACAGCTCTGGCTACACATCTGTTATTTGGAGGAGTCACACCGTAAAATTAATAGCTGTGAGCTGAAATGAGGATGAATCTTGTTGTCTTTTGTTTGATGTGTCTCAATTTCTGAAGAGGGTCAGGGCCAACCTATTCCATTGACAGAGAGACACTGTCACACTCTGTCTGCCAGTCAGTTGTTGAGATTTAGTTCAGAGAGACTGGCAGAAGTTGTCCTGAGTGCTGAAACATTTTTCTTTTCAATTATCTTATTTCTCATCCATGACACTCTGCTTCCTATCAGGCTTCATGCCAAGACAAGGCTGTTGCTGAATGCTGATTACCTGCTGCTCAGGGAAAATTACATATTTCTCTATAAGCAACTTTTCCAGTTCTACTTGCATGAACACAGACAGCTTCTCTATGGACTGTGGTCGCAGTCAGTGTATTCTGATGTACAGAGGTGTACAACAGAAATGACTATGCTGTTTTAAAATACATGCTAGCTAAATCCACAGCTTAAAAATACTTTGTTTTTTATCCACTGTTCTATCCATCATTTCCCCATTGCAACTAACCAGGTTTGGGTTTTAAGCATCTTTCTATATCAGGCCAGCCCCAAACAGCCTCATTACCAGGAGAGGAGGTCCCTTGAGTATGCTCTCCCTGCACCTCCACTAGAGAGGCAGGCCCAGAAAGCTGAAGGACCAGAGTGCTGCCTGCCCAGCAGATTATTTAACCCAATTAAATCAGACCAATGAAACCAACCTGCTAAACAAACCATAAGGCAGAGTTACTTCCCAGAAGGTACACTATTAGACCCTACTTATTTTTCAGTCCGGTCTCTGCCCAGTTCCGCTGAATGAGAGCTGATTTTGTTTCGTGTCTTTCAAGTACGTATCGACTCCCTAATCAGAACATGTCCATAGAAGGTCAGTAAAGCTGGTGAAGGGTCTGGAGCACAAGTCTTATGAGGAACAGCAGAGGGAGCTGGGGTTGTTTAGATTGGAGAAAAGGATGGTCTGGGGAGACCCTATTAGGAAAAATTTCTTCACTGAAAGGAGTGGTCAAAGCACTGAAACAGGCTGCCCAGGGAAGTGGAGAAGTCACCATCCCTGGAGGCATTTAAAAGACTCTTAGGGACATGGCTTAGTAGTGGACTTGGCAGTGCTGGGTTAATAGTTGGACTCAATGATCTCATAGTTATTTTCTAACCAAAATGATACTATTATGATTCTATGAGTGGTCTTGCTTTTGCAACTCACACTGCACAGATTGCAGTGTTTGTCCAAATGTAGTAATTGGTGCCAGCTTTCTGGTAACAGTATTCATTAAATTCAGCTGAAGTAAAGAAAAACAGAACTGAAACAGTGGAAAGATGTTCTCATTGTACAGGCTGTACAGCCTGACTTAGGACAGACCCATGGCTTATGTTACAAAACTGTTATTTCCCTTTGCTGTAACACGGTGCATCTTTTAAATGTTTCCACAGTGAAGAAAATTACCACTGTATAGGTTATGATGTGTGAGGGTGGTGACAGCTGTTTAGAAAGGTCATGCAAATTGTAGAGCTGCTGAGTGATCTAAACAGGCAGTGATACTAAAGACTGCAATAAGACTGAAAAAAGGAAAACTGTTTTACTTATGTATTCACTACTTCTCTTTAGCCCATAGTAATGTCCCTGACAGTAAAGAAAGGTGAAAGAGAGGATTCAGAATTGTGCCTTTTCAGCAATGAGTCCCATTCCTTTAATATGGTACACAGGAATGGTCTGAGTCTCTGACATCAGGATCTGCTTAGCACTGAAAGGGAAGGCTGCCTCTTAGGCCCTCTGGTTGTACCAAACATCCATAGTTTGGAGAGAGCCTGGAGCATCTTGCTAACTTGTCTGAATTATATTGGCTGGTTCTGCCCCTTGCAGAACTCCTTGCTTCTTGAAAATTGGGCTTGAGTTGGCCAACATTTAAAGCAACTAAACTATTTTGAAAACATATGGCACATCTTCAAATACTCATGCCTTCAGTCATGTACTTTATTGAAACATGAAAGTTTAAAAATTGGACATTTCAGTTTCTAGTTTCCTATCCTTTTCCCTTTGCCTGTCCTCCTTATTGAGGAAAGAAGAAAGACAAGATGTATAGGAAGGGATAAGGAATCAGTAATCAAGTTCTTAAGTAATTTCTAACACAGACATTTTAATAAAAAGGTATGTTGTACTGGGTTTGCTGTGTCTGGGTTTCTGGTAGTGGGGGTAGGGGGAACTACGAGGGAGGCTTTTTTTCAAGAGGTTGCTGGAAGCCTCCCTCACTGCTGGCAGAGCCAATGCCAGGCTGGGCCTGCTGCTGACCAAGGCCAGGCCAATCAGGAGAGATAGAGACTCCTCTGTGATAACATATTTAAGAAGGAAGGAAAGAAAAAAGTGAGAGGAGGAAGAAGAAGATATGGCTGCCAGAGAATAGCCGTGAGAAGTTGTAACAGCAATGCAGGCACCAAGGCCAGGGCCAAAGGAGGGGGAGGAGGTGTTCCAGGCATTTCCCTGCAGCCCATGGTGAGGACCATGGTGAAGCAGGCTGACCCCCTGCAGTCCATGGAATGGAGAGAACACAGGGATGCAGAAGATCCACCTGTAGCCCATGGAGAGGGGAGCCCACGCTAGAGGAGGCGGATGCTGGAGGGAGACTGCAGCCTGTTGGAGCCCACATTGGAGCAGAGTCCCAGGAGAGACGTGGCCTGTGGAGAGGAGAGTCCACTCTAGAGCAGAACTCTACCTGGTAGGAAATGTGTGCTTTGGGATCGGACCATGCTGGAGCAGCCAGTGCTCAAAGAACTGCACCCTGTGCAGTGACCCAAGGGCAGCAGTGTTTGGAAGAGCTGTTGCCCCTGGAATTGGACTCACGCTGGAGAGGGTCATGAAAGACTTTCTCCCATGGGAGGGACCCCATGGAATGCAGGGGAATGGCCTTCTCCCCTGAGCAGTGGCAGAGGAACACCAGTTGCCTGGTTTTCCCCTACTCCTGTCCCCCTCTGCCTCCTGGAGGAAAGGGGGCATGTGGTATTGTTGGGATTGTTCAGCTTGGAAAACAGAAGGCTTTGGGGTGATATAATTGCAGCCTTCTTGTAACCTGAAGGGAGCCAACAAGAAAGATGGCGAGGGACTATTTACAAAGGCATGTAGTGGCAGCACAAGGGGGAATGGCTTCAAACTGAAAGAGATTAGGTTTTAGTTAACAATTAGAAAAATATTCTTGACTGTGCAGGTGGTGAGACACAGGAACAAGTTACCCAGGGAAGTAGTGGATACCCCACCTCTGAAAATGTTTAAGATCAAGTTAGATAGGGCTCTGAATGACCTGTCCTAATGAAAGGTACCCTTACCCATGGTTGGGAGGTTGGAACAACATGATTTTTAAGGTCTCTTCCAACCCAAACCATTCTATGATTCTATGATAAAATCTTGTTCAAATGATCAGGATATTGCATGAGGTTAAGATATGTTCTTTGTTGTCTTGAATAATAGGAAGGAGTTGATTAAAGCATCACAATGGAGGGAAGTCCCTTCCAACTCAGAATAACCTGTGAACCTGTGAAGTGAATGTTAAAGATTATGGAATTTTTTTTGACAATTTGATATAGGAATAACAATGGACTAAAGGGAATGGGTTGCAAAAAAAGAAACACACCCATGAGGCTGGCAGAGAGAGAATTTTTTTGAGAAATCTGAAACTGGCAAACCTAAAAATTGAAAAGATATTGTATTGTAAGTGGAAATAAGATGTGTTTATGAAGGAATAATTGAAGAATGCAAAGGAAGTGGAGGTGTTTAGTAGTACTCAGAAAGTAAGATGAAAAAATAGAAAAGATTCTGTTAGAAACAAAAGAGAAACTGGGCCTTATTAAAAAGGAAAGAACAGACAACAAGGGAAGCAAAGATTGTTGAAGAATTCAATTTTTTTTTGCTTCAATCTTCACGAAAATGTAAGATAATTGGATAATTTTAATTAAGTTGCTATAGAAGGGAGATAAGTTCACAAGAGGCTGAAGAGCAGACAAGTATATTTAGCTAATGGAGATGCACTACAATTTCCTGGCAAAGCAATATTAAAAACCATCTTGTAAGGGAATTAAAAGGAGCAGCCAAGGTGATTTGTGAAACATTAGCACTTGTCTGGAGATATAACAGAGGACAGGGAAGGTCATGGAAGACTGAGAAATAATCAACATGCATTTTTAAAAGGCAGAAGGCCAATAGGTTTCTTGGAATTCTTTCCTGAACGTTCATAACTGGTAAAACTGCTCTAGTCATTCATCTTGATTTGCAAAGATGATAAAATGGGCTTTATTGCGAACAGAGCATGATAAAACAGTTTAATTTCTTGACAAGGTCTCTGGCCTGGTGAACTAGAAGAAGTTGACTGATAGACCTTGACTTAACTTGTGGAGTTTTTGGCAGTGCCCTCCAGGACATTCTCTAAAGACACATTCTTAAAAGCAGGCAGTACATATAAAATATGTAGCCACCAAAACTTATAATCACTGTATAAAAGAATATAGTTCTCAAAGAGAAATGGTGAAATTTTGTCAATCTTGGAAGGTATTTCAAACATGGAAAGACCTGTCAAAATATTTTGACATCCCAAGAGTTGCAGATGACAAGGTGTTGGGAAAGCTATCAGCCCTGTGGAAATATTCACTGCGTTTGTGACTTCTCTGAACTGTGAAAAAGGCAGGAGATGTTCTTCCTCAGTTAAATGGCCTCATTATCTTTATAAAATACGTGCATTATAGTTCTAAAACATCACAGTTAAATCTAGAGGCCACTGATTAATTTCTATTGTAAAACTTGAGTTTCCCCAGAGAATGAAACACAGAATCTTTCATGTCCACTAAAATTAATTTATCCGAAAGGTCAGTAGCCATGAATATAGCTCCGACCCAGGACATCTGCATATCAATCAGTCTGAACTGAGTTTTGACCTAATTGCTTTTGCCTAGTTATTCTTTTTTTTCCTTATGGCCAATGATCCCTTATAGCATGGTTTTAATGGACTGCTTGTCAAATGAAAAGCTGTTTCATATGGGTTTTCTGTTGGGTTTAATTTTTTTCTTCAGTCCAACTACCCTAATTTTAAATATATTGTTGCAATCATGGAAACCTCTTACCTTTTTAGAATTCTGTTAGGTAGTTTGAAACATCTCATAGCTTAATCCTTAACATGAATATGTAAGAATATGTGGTGGGTTAGTCCTGGCTTGATGCCAGGTGCCCATGAAAGCTGCCCTATCACTCCTCTCTTCAGATGGACAAGGAAGAGAAAGTACTATGACAGGCTCTGGGTTGAGTTAAGGACAAGGAGGGATCCCTCAGCAGTTACTGTCACAGGCGAAACAGACTTGGGGAAATTGACTTAAATTTATTACCAATCAGAGCAGAGTAGGATAATGAGAAACAACTCCAAATCTCAGAACACCTTCCCACCATCCCTCCCTCCTTCCCTGGGCTTGACTTTATTCCTGATTTTCTCTACCTCCACCCACCCTGAGCAGCACAGTTGGACAGGGAATGGGGACTGCATTCAGTTCATCATATGTTTTCTCTGCGGTTCCTTCCTCCGCAGGGGGAGGACTCCTCACACTCTTCCCTGGCTCCAAGGTGATGGCCCTGCCACAGGGGAAAACTCTCCATGAACTTCTCCAGTGTGAGACCTTACCATGGCCTGCAGTTCTTCACAAACTTCTCCATTGTGGATTCCTTCCCAATGGCGCAGTCCTCAGGAATATATTGCTAAGAAGTGGATCCCTCATAGAGTCACAAGCCTTGCCAGCAAACCTGCTCCAGCCTGGGCTCCTCTCTCCACAAGTCCACAACTCCTACTAGAAGCCTGCTTTAACATAGGCTTCTCATGGAAGCACCATCTCCTTTGGGCATCTGCTTACTCCAGTGTGGGGTTCTCCATGGGCTGCAGGTAGTTCTGTTCCACTGTGGACTTCCATCAGCTGCAGGGGGACTGCCTGCCTCACCAGGGTCTTCACCACAGGCTGCAGGGGAATCTCTGTTCTGGTGTCTGTAGCACCTCTTCCCACTCCTTCCCCACTGACCTCGGTGTCTGTGGATTTGTTCCTCTCACATGTCCTCACTCCTCTCTCCAGCTGCAATTGCACAGTTTTGTTCCCCTACTTCTTAACTCTCTTATCCCCTGGGTGTTACCACCATATTTAATGGGCTTGGCCTTGTCCAGCAGCAGGCCTGTTTTGGAGCTGGCTGGAATTGACCTTCCTGAAAAAGGAGAAAGCTTCTTGCAACAACTTACAGAATGCACACCCGTAGCACCCCACTACCAAAACCTGGCCGTGCAAACACAATGTGTAGGCCTGCAGATNCAGCGCTGTGTACAGGGGAAGGGCAACCTCCCTGGACCGACTGACCACACTGTTCCTGATGCAGGCCAGGATGCCATTGGCCTTCTTAGCCATTCAAGAACAGATATTCATATTAGAGATGAAAGTGAAACGTAGTACAAGTAGGATGTTAATTTCCCTTCATGATGGTTTTCCAGAATGCATTCCTGGTAACTGTAGTTCTCAGTGAAATAAAACTGCTCATTTTTCTTGGATTTGAGGATTAGAAAATTATGAGGTCTTCAGGTCCAAGGCAGTTCACTGGTTGGTTTACCTGGAAATAAAAGATCAGAAAGCTTGCAGTCTCTCAGCAATTCATTACCCTGCCAAGTACGTTGGCAGGAAAGAAGGTGGAGTATAAAAGACATCTGGAAAGCACTTTTTTTGCTGGTATTCTGCCTTTTAACCTTGAAGTTAATCAAAGTCGACAGTTCTCCATAAGGTACTTTGATTTAAGAAAAATACAGCTGTAGAATATCTAATTAGAATTTTTCAAAACAGTGGTAACTGCAAAAAACCAGAAAATCTCTTGTTTCTGTTTGGTTCATTGCACTATACTTTTCTCTGAGAATGCTGAAGTATAAGCTGAAGTGAATAATCAGTTCATCTTAGACTCCCATTGCTCTTTTCCAGGACGGAAAGATTCTAGGCTGTACTAGAAGTACAATAAGCAGATACAGGACACAGATACAAATTCTGAAAATCTGGTATAAAAGTAAGTCTTTCACAGGCAAGGGAGTTATCATGCTAAATATAGGTGCATTTTTTTCTTTACCACATCCCACATGAATTTTACAGAATTTTTGAAAAATGGATGGTTGAGTGCTGCCTAACCCTTGTTCCATACTGGAATTTTTAATGTGAAAAGAATAGCATAATCTACCACACTACCACAGTGGGTCATGTAAGGAAATAAGAAAGAGTAAATTCTCTTGGGCAAGACAGAATTTATTTTGTATGTACTGCCCATGCATGTATGTACTTTGACTAAACAAAGTCAAATCATATGAGAGCCGAAGAGAAAAAGAGTAGCAGAAACATATTTGAGGAAAAAAGATAGCTCTTTGCCTGAATCTTTCCTAACTAATCAGAATGCTTGCAAGTGAGCTGGAAGATTTCACATGGGAAGGTTGGCTGTGTAGGATTTTGTTCAACTATAGCAAGCTGAAAAGGACAAGAAAAGTGCAACCAGCTCTTTCCCTTCCCTTTCAACTGGGATTTTTTATGAGGCTGAGGGATCAGAGCAAGGCCAGTTTGGCACACTGAACTTTTCAAAAATCCAGTTTCTCCAATCTAGCTAAGAGATTTAAAAGGATAGTGGTATTTTATGTGAAAGATTATTTTCCCCCCATTTTAATTTTATGTTTTTACCACCAGATTCCTTATGAGATTAAAAAACCTCACCAAATCACTCCTTAAAATCTGTTCTGTGTAACAGATTCTGCATGCTATCTCAAGTATAGAATAAAACCTCTACTATACATATGAAGAATTTGTCAAGCTTGATCAAACTCATCTTTGCTTTAATGAATGGCATTTTCCAGCTTTAACATGTGATCAATTCATTATATGACTAACTGTGCATGACAATGGGCACCCAATGGTTCAGTCTTACCATTTCCTCACAAACTTTTCTCTTCCTCCTTTTTTATTAGATTTAAAATAGCAACTTCCAAGGCTGTCTTTCCCATGATTCTTTGATTGGGCTGCTAGTGTTTGGACCAGAATAAGTACTGAAATTTGAAATAGGTAACAGAACCCTTTCCTTAACATCAGTAAGTTACTATTTGTAAATCAGATTGAACAACTCCTATCAGCTCTATTTGTACAGCTCTTTCACTTCTCAGTATTTTTCCATATAGTCTCTACAAAAATTGCCTCCACTTAAACATTCTTTAACAGATACTTGTAACATAACAGTTAGAAAACAGTCTCAAGTCTGAAAAGATATCAAAGCTAATTCCTTAATAAATAACCTTAAAATCTATCTAGCCAAAAAGACAAACCTGCAGGAAATTAAACATTCACAGGCAAGGGTTGTGATGGAGTACATTTGACTAGGAACAAGGGACATACTCTTTGATTTTACTGCCATAGCATTTGTCATGCAGTGTATCATATGGAGTGGCACTGGGTTCTCATTGTTAGAGCAGAATACTACTCTCCATCCCTCACTTGTTAGGGTTGTCTGTCGTTTACACTGAAGACAAAAAAGGTCTTTTTTTAAATTCTCTTTAAGACTTGAAATCACTTAAAAATGTACTAAAGAATTTGTAGGACAGAGTCTTCTGAGGAATCACTTGGGAGACTTAATTTCTGATCAAGTACAGGGCTTCACAGAGCCTCTGGAAAATGATTCCATAGTGATGTAAATGAGAGTGTTCATATCCATTGCAAAATGGAGCAATTAAGACTGATTTCCCCAGTGTTCTGTAGCCTAGAAACACAGTAACACATTTTGAACAGTCATATTCATAAAGTTTCAAGTCTGAGAGTTGCTTCTGGAGGCCGAGACATCAGCCATCCTGACAACCTCACCAGGAGTCCTTATAGACTTCTCTAGGAGGCAGGAAATAAGTAGGGAGAGGAAGTGTTGCTGGCATAAGTAAGCAAGGTGTTGGCATCTGAAACAGGATGGGGGTGACATTTCACAAAACAGGAACCCAACAGGTCAGTCAGTCTTCTGGATGTTTAATGCATGTTTAATGTCATGTTAATGTTATGTTAATGTCATGTTTAATGACTTTTTCTGTGGCTGGGTTTCTGGCAGCAGGGGGAGGCCATGGGGGAGGCTGAGCCAATGCCAGCTCCTGGCTGGACCCACCGCTGGCCAAGGCCAAGCCAATCAGGAGAGATAGAGATGCCTCGGTGATAACATATTTAAGAAAAGAAAAAATGTTTAGCGGGAGGGAGACAATCATGGTCACCAGAGAAGAGAAGTGATAAGATGTAACAGCAAATGCAGGTACCAAGGCCAGGGCCGAAGGAGGGGGAGGAGGTGTTCCAGGTGTCTCCTTGCAGCCCATGGTAAAGGCCATGGTGAAAGCAGGCTGTTCCCCAGCAGTCCGTGGAAAGTTCATAGGGATGCAGAAATCCACGGTTCCCATGCTAAGTAGGTGGATGCTGGAAGGAGGCTGCAGCCCGTTGGAAGCCCACATTGGAGCAGGGTCTTAGGAGAGGGCTGCGGACCATGGAGAGAATAGTCCACACAGGAGCAGAAATCTTACCTGGTAGAATCTGTGCCTCTGTGGGGAACCCATAATTGGAGCACCCTGTACTGAAGGACTGCACCCTGTGGAGTGACCCACGGGCAGCAGTGGTTGGAAGAGCTGCTTCTCCTGTGATGGACTCATGCTGGAGAGGGTCATGAAAGACTTTCTCCTGTGGGAGGGACCCCATGGAATGCAGGGGAATGGCCTCCTTCCCTGAGTAGCAGCAGAGAAACATCAACTGCCTGGTTCCCCCTACTCCTGTTCCCACTGGAGGAAGAGGAAAAGAGGTATCCATTGTAAGAGATGAAGGGATGGGGTGGGGAGAACGGTGCCTTAAATATTTATGGTACTTCTGACTTTAAGCTGTGATCTTGTTAGAAATAAATTCTTTATATCCCCACTTTAGAGTTTGTTTTGCGTGTGACAGTAAGAGATTTCTAAGTGTCCTTATCTCTTCTGCAGAAAACTCTGTTTAGGGTTTTTTTTCCCTTTCTCCCCTGTTTGTATGAAGGAAGGAGTGAGAGAGCGGCTGTTGGTGGGTCTCTGGGATCCAACCAGAGTCAGACCACGACATGCATCACAGAAAGTGCATCAAAGTATCTTCCTTTTAGTACTGCCAGCAGCTTACGGGTTCTGATGTAACAAGTGTTGTCAGGTTTCATTGTGCTGCTCTGAGATGTTACTCTCCCGACCCAGATTTTGCCACCGTATTATACCAGGAAGGCAGTTCTTAAGATGTCTTGGTGTTAATAATCATGCCTACTATGATCCATACACTGTGATTAAGCCTCCAACCAAACACCTAGAATAAGCATCCATGGATGTCATGACTTCCTACAATGTCAGTTATCCTGAAATAAAGAGGTCATCCAGCCATCATTCAAGTGGAAGCTGGCAGAGATGACAAGCTGAGTTGCTGTTTTCAGACGTGCAGAGAAAAACCTGCAGTCTTTGTTTCAGCTAAAGGTGACAGGGTGACCCATAGTGCTTTGCTGCGAACCAAAAGTGTTAATCTATGCAAAAGCACACTTCAGACAAGTCAACTTACTTCTGTCAGAATGTCCCAATGTTGCTACTGTACAGTGCCTGTAATTGCACAGAGATCCCTGTGACCTATGCTTGATCCATAGAAAATCTTGTAAGATTTTTCTCTGGGAGATACTGTGTTATCTTAAGCAGTGAACCGATCCGGTACATCCATCAAATAGATAGTGACTGAATCATGAAATTCAGGTCGGAAAAAATAGTGGGTTTTTTTTTTCCCATGTCAGTGCCTGCTCACTTCCACAGCTTCATGGAAAAATGTTAGCTACAAAAGCCAACAGTCTAGTACTTCCTCGGAATTTAATTCTACTTTGAATACTATAAAGGTTTTAGAAAACTAGCAAGTCTCAAATGCCAGAAACTCTACCAAGAATGCCAGAGCACAGTAAGGAAGTATCTCCATTGAGTTGAATTAATTGGAAATAAAATGTGTGATTAGAATCATACTTAATACCCTCTGTTTATATCAAGAAAATCCTCCAGTAGGAATATGATTAAAGAGGTGACAGAAAAAAATCAAGTGACACAATTTGTTGTTACTGAAGTTTTAAAATTAGAGGTAATCTAATNATTAGATGGAGAGTTGGACTAGATGATCCTTGTGGGTCCCTTCCAACTCATAATTTTCTGTGATTCTGTGATGCATTACATGTTCTGTTTAATTGTTGTGTTGGAAAAAATTACAAGTCAGGAGGGATATTTTGTGCTTTGTCCTGCAGCAGTGATAACCTAGTTCATGAGCAATTACAGAACCTAACTAGTCTCTTTGGTAGTCATAACTTGCTTTGCAATGTTGTCAAGGTACTTTTGGCACATCAGTTTCAATATTAAATAATGTGTTGACCTTTCTCTCCAAAGAATTTAAAATCTTTTTTTTTTCTTCTCAGTTATAGAAACATCTTTTAGAATATTTTTTGCAAAGTGTTTGGCTGGAGACGAACCTTTCATTCTGCACTTGCTTGGTCTTTACCTAAAATGGGGGGGATCCAAGTGGCTGCAGGAATACAGACCTGTCATAATAATGGATTCTTTGTTTTCTCCAGTGTTACGAAGATTCATGGTAGATCCCTTTGAACTGAAGCAGTGTTACAGCAGCTGAGTGTCTGGGCTCAGTTCCAGTAGCTTAAACTCTAACTCCCTGCTAATGCTGCTCAGCTGATAAAACTAGTCATTACTGTTCTCTGTTCTAGTGAGTGCCACCGGATTAAATATTCAGTAAAAATGCAGTAGCATCCTTATGGCTTTACCAACCTGAGAGACTGCAGGCTGCTGTAAGCCAGCTCTGCCTGCAGACTGCACTACAAGGATGCCAGCCAGCTCTAATATATAATGCAAGTACTTGTGATACCCTGGTATCGAGCCTGAGCTGCTAGCTCTGTGCAAGGTTTATAACCTCAAGCTGTGCTATCACCAAGTAAAATCTCATCCTAGAGAAAAGAAAGTTAAGGAGGGGTGGATTTAAACGCAGTTATCAGTGATCTAAGGTGGGAGAAGTGAAGACACACTCTTCTTGAATGTATACAATGAAAGGATAATGGTCAATGAGCACACATTGAAGCAAGGAACAAGGGAAATTCCAGTTGGATGGAAGAAAAATAATCACTTTAAAAGAGGTCCAGCACTGAAAGAGGTTGAACAGAAGGTCCTTGGAATCTTCACTCTTGGAACATACAAAGTTGGACTGGATGAGGTATGAGCAACCTGCTCTAACTCAGAAATTGGTTCTTCTTGAAAGAGCAGATTGAACTAGAGGACCTCAGAAGTCATTCCTTATCTCAACAGTTCAGTGGGAAGGGGGCACATCCCCGTACTTCCTGATATCATATACATTCCCTCTTTGTCTTCCTCTGACACACCGATTTTTATGTAAAACCCCATTTTTCATCACTGCAGGATTTAATTTAAAATTTATTTTGTAGTGGTAACTTCTAACGTGTTGAATACAAAATACTACTCTAATCTTCAGGAAAACAAATTTTGGATGAAAAATGTTCTCAGTCCTCCTGTCATACAACAGAACTTTGAGCTAGATGGCAAAATACCCTGTCTTTGGTTCCCACTTGTAACTTGGGCTAACAGAAAGTTTAGTCCTCTGGTTCCTCAACCTCAAACTAATGTTGTAGTGCAGAGAGTTTATTGCAGAGAGGAGTGCAGCCCACTCTGCCAGTGTACTGGTGTACACATCCTTCCCTCCTACTCTGGCCTAGAAGCAGAGGGAGTAACTCCATAGTGAGCAAGAAGACTGTCATTCTTCCATTTGTATTATGTAAAGCTTGTGGATATCTCAGGCTCACTCTTCACACTCAAGATGCACTTTGATAACTAGTTAAACCAGGAAGACACTTCTTACTTCACTTTAGCCATCATAGTAAGTCTTGTCTGTTGGACTCCTTCACTCAGGGACACCAGTGACTGGCAGGGCTTCCTTCCTTGAATTGCACTCTGTGGAGCCTAAACAATGTTGATGTGTGCTGTAGCTAAAATTGTTGCACTACCATAACTGTCAAATATGGATTCTGTGTGTATCCCTTTCCTGAGGAGCTCTTCCTTTCTGAATAAGCACGAGAAAAGTGGAGCACTGCTGTACTACAGAAAGGCCTGGATGATAGTTTGCTGTTCATCTTGTTTAATTCTACCTATGAAATATTAAACTCCTCAGTGTAATGTTTCAAGTTGCCTTGAAATCATGAAAAGCCAGTTTCTGAGGTCTGAGCAATTAGCAGATTGAAAAGACCACCATGAAGCTTGAAAAAAAGCCACCAAAACCCATAATGAAATATATCTGGAATAATGTTTTACTTCTCTCCACATTGGTATAGATTTTCAGTTACCTGAATATAAAATATTTTGACTGAAGATGCAACAGAAGTAGAGGTACCATTCCGTTTTGCACATATTCCTTCTCAAGTTGTGTTGCACGTGCAGGTGGATGCAGAGAGGGAAGATGGGTTAGATTCCTTCTAAATTGAATACCTACCCAGTGTGGAAAACAACATAATTAACTAGAAAGGAAAAGTGAAAACTAGAGAAATTTATTGAGGCAAAGAGCACCTGCACTGCAGGGAGAGACTATACTCCCCCTCCAAAGGGTAAGTTCTTCAGTTCAATTCAGATATTAACTCCTTGCCTAAATACGAAGGTTTTGATACTATTCATGAGTAGACACTTTAAGGAAACCATGTCAAGGCAAATATATACACTTCTGCTTTTCCAGTCTGCTTCTAGTCTGTCTCTAAGGCACTTCCTAAGCCAGAGTTTGGATTTATGGCATAGAGTTTCACAGCTCTTGATGGACTCTTCCATGAATTTGTCCTCTCAGACACTGCATCAGCAGAAGCAACATCCTATAGTGGGGAATCCTGCAGGTAAATATAATTTCCTTTGATTTGTTTTAAATTGATCACCCAATAAAATAAACTTCAATGGTAAACTCGTGTTCAAAAAATTAACTTTGTGGCAAAAACAGGTTCTGTGTAGAGAGTATTTCATTACAGTCTCCTGTGCAGAGAGAGGGTTTGGCTTTCCTAAACGAGTTGCTGGGTTTATTTGGGAAGGGAAACTAAACTCAAAGTTTAATATTAAAATGACAAAACAAACCAACATTTCCAGGACTTTCATATCAGCTATTCCATGGCACAGTTTTATGTAACATAAGGTATTTTAATACACTGAGATTTTCACTGTTTCTTGTTAGTCCACAGAAGTTTCCAGGATTAGAACAGTTATGCCAGTCTCCAGTCCTTATACATGTGAGAAATACTTGAATTCAGCAGTACATATTTGGCTGAATAACTGCTAGTCTTAATGATTGACTTTTTGTTGACAGAATGTGGTAGCAATTCTTTAAAATTTCCATTCTTTCACCAAAAGAGGCCCTATAATGGAGATTATTTCTGTTCTTTTCAGTTTGACCACATCTAGCTCAAGAACGACCATCTTCTAGGAAAAATGCCTGAGAAATAATTACGGATTTTTTTTTTCAACTTTCATGTCACAATAGGAAAAAATGAATGGGGAAAAGATCATTTTATGTATCCTCTTACCCAAGAAATGTAGTGCTTAGTTGTCCAGCGTTGAATGCCTATTCTGACAGACTGAAATGACTACCATGACTCTTGAAAAATTCCAGTGAGCCTTTCAGTACCTGAGATCATGTAACAAATACTTGTTTTCTTGACCTGTCTCCTTGTAGGGCTGCAATCCTTTCAATAATCAGTAATCAATGTGGACACAGCTTATGGCTGGCTCTTAACAGAGTAATGCTTGTAAACACTGCTTTTCTTCTGACTTCCAAGCTTAATGAGAATGCTCACATTATAAGTCATCTCAGTAAAGTTATTATGTGTAATTGCATAATTACCCGTTACGGCTCTTTGACTTATTGGCACTTAAATTAACTAAACTAATGTGACGCACAATCACAATTTAAAACAATGAAACCATAGAATGATCCCTCTTGAGGGTGTCTACGTAGGCAATGATTCTGTGGTTGAACAGAAAGCGAAATGTGGAGCCTTCTTGAACCTTGTACACAGTTTACTTTTAACAAGTGATGAGATAAAGAATTCAATAATAAACTCTGTAATAATCCTAGAAAATCAAAATACAAGGCTCTGGAATGAAAATAATCTATTTCTCAAGAATACTTGCCACACTCCAAATAGTAAGAATTAAAATGTCTTGCAGCAAATAGTCATACATTTTTTTATTATAAACATTTCCCAGTGGTAGCCAAAGTTTAACCTGGATTTAGTTCAGTACCCGCTGGTATATTTTATTTTCCTCTAGATTAAAATTCAGTATTTGAGTCTTGTGCTCAGTCAACTATTGTAATATCCAAATGACTTTAATGGGTTGACTTTTTCCTCATACAGTGAACAACAAAATTATTAAAAAAGGAATAAGATTCAGAATCTGAACTTCAATAAAGAAAACTGAAGGATTAACATAATGAATAGCAAACAGAATGCTGTCTTTAAATCTAGGGTTTTAGAGACATTCATAATCCTACAGTTACTTTACTGAAAAGAATGTGCCACTTAGTTTTGACTCAGAAAATCACTGCATATTTATAGACTTCTTCATTTACAATATGGTCTATGCATTTCTTCAAAGACAAGTGTCAGAAGCCAGTCTTGCTGCGACACATGAACAATGCCTTCATTGTGTTTCTCACTCAAACTTTGCATGGTATTGAATTATATGACTATACAAAGATGTTCTGTTTACTTTGATACATTTTACTTGCAATAGGGATAAGCAGAGAAGGACATGTCTGCTCTGTGCTCGGAAAATCTGAAAAACTTTCCTGTAGTGAACAATGTTGGAAGTCTAAATACTTCTCTGTGGAGGAGGAAGCTTTTCTGAGTTCCTACAGACTTCTGCCCTGTGGAGTTGAGTCTGGTGTAGATTATCACTTCATACGTTGAGGACACAGGTTCACAGGTTATTCTGAGTTGGAAGGGACTCACAGGATCATCTAGTCCAACTCCCAAGTGAACGCCTACCCAGAGATCAGCCCCACAAGCGTGGAACCACAGGCACCACGCTCCATCCATCCATCCATCCTTTTATGATTCTNTCACACCCACCCAACTGCAACCTCCCCTGAGGTTCTCCTGAGAAACTGGTGCAAAAGAAACAGGAGCACTTGACTTTCTCAGGGGAGAACTCTGTGACTTGCAGCATTAGTATTTTCAGCTCTTTAAAACCAGCAGCTCAGACAGTTCACTTAAAAAGTAAGAAAAGATAAAGATGTCCTTGAGACCGAAGCTGCCTATGCAAATTGAGGGTTGCTTGAAGAAGACACCAGCCACAAGAGAGAGAGAGGCATCTTTTATGATTCCTATGTCTTTATTTCATATTAATTTATGCTTTTTTGTATCTTACAACTTCTTTTCATGAAATCGACTGATAACTACCAGGGGGTCAATTAATCTGTGTTACAGTGTGCAATAGTGCATGGAGTTCTTTTCTCCCAAAGTTTTACCCTCATCCAATTTTTCTTTCACTCTTCCTTAAGGGTAATTTGAGGCATTGTGCTACGTTTGTGTGTTCCAGATTACTAGAAGGTTTTAGTATTTCTTTGGGTGACACAAACCAACTGTTTTAATAATTTTTTTAGTCTGCTATTTAATGCTGAGAAATTGAAAGATGTATATCAATGCCTTTTGACAATTAACCAGCTGATGCTCTATAAATGAGATATTTTTTATTAGCTAGGTGCTGATAGTGAAGTTTGTGGAGGTTTCCAGTGTATTTGAAAAATTAACAGAAACAATCCTGAAAGCAATTTAAGGCTGCTAAAATGGCAAAAAGAGATAGCACTCCTGACCACTGAAAAAGATCATCGGTAAATGAAAATAGCAAGATCATTCTACTTTTTGCAACAAAAGAAACCAGAGGAGCAAGAGTCAAAGTATTTCAATGAATTTAGATGAGTAAATATTTTCTTTATTTCCATGATGTGGCACTTAGATATTACATGTGCTCTATAAGAGTTGTCTGTCGTAGATGATGAACAGAGATAACTGTTGATACATAAATTTGTTACTCCAACTTCTTACTAAAGATATTCTTTGATAGGTTAACCAGAAATTTGATTTTTACTTACCTGTAATATAAAGGTTCATCTTGCAGTGAGCAGGTGTGATTGTTCTAGTTTAGTGCATGAGAATAACACTTTCTAGAGGTTAGCATTTTTTTTCTCATATCCAAGTTATAAACATAATTAAATTGACTAGATATTTCTGTAAAATCATAAAATCTGTAAAATGCTGTTTTATGAACCATTATACACATCTGGATTCAAATATCTAAATGTGGATTTCAGACAACAACACAAAAATTGGGGTTTTTTTTGAAGAATACTATAGCTGAGTCTCAGTGAGATGTTCATCAACAGAACCATCTCCTTGAACAGCAGTATTTCCGCAGAAATGAAAAAAATCTCAAACCAAATTACCGGTATGATGCATCAAATACTGCAATTTGTCTTCTTTAAAATAAAGTGCTGAGTTTTTCAACTCAGGAAAGCTAGATGTGACGTCTTTCAATGGAAGGCTAGTAAAAGTGATACACTAAGGAGAAAATGTGATTGTAAGCTTTAAGAAAAATTGACACAAGCTTGAATGTTTTGCAATGTTTTAGTTTTTATATTTGGCCTCTATAGATCAGTCAGCTCCTGTTAGACCCTTCAAGACTGGACAAATAGCTGGGATGCTGTTAATATATTTTTAAACAAGGATGGGGGTCTCCAGATACAGTCCTGTTCTTCAGCTTCTTTGCACAGAATTGTTGCCACCAAATAGACTGAGTTCAGCCCTGTTTATGGTACACATGGACTGTTATAAATACTTGAACTCTTGCTTTTCTGGCTTTGTAAATGGAGAACCCAGATTAATCCTTGCTGCCATCACAGTCTGCTGAGGTATGTTAGAAGAGGCTCAGGGACTGTTATGGGATTGCTGAGAGATCTAACTACAGCAAAAGTACCTTGTAGTTACTGTCTGTTTGCACAGCTCTACTCTGGACTGCACTGCACTGTGGTTTTTTATAGCTGAAGGCTGGATCTGTGAGTCGACTTACAAAGACTATCTTAAAAATCTCCCATGTTTCTTCCACACTGGGAACTTCTAACTACAAGGTTGAAAAGCCTGTTCTATTGTGTAGATGAGCTCTTCATCTTGATGCTGAGCAGACACCTCAGAGAGTTCACAATGAGATCATCATCTTGCTCTTCCCATCCATGACAGAACAGATGAGAAAACTTCTTTAAATCTAGAAACTGCTTGAGGATCAAAAGAAGAGCTACATACAAAGGATGAGAGGGTTCCTCTGGTCAAAGGGTTTCTTTTGCTGAAAAGCTTCTCTTACTTTGGGAATTAAACACTATACAGGCTGCCAAGCTGCTTCTATACTGATGTACATTCATGCACATTGTTGTTCAAATATGTGACCATCATAAGTGCGGAAGAAAAGTTTCCATTATCTTTAATAAATTAACTCTTCTGAAACAGCCCAGTGCTTACTTCACATGTTGTTATCAGCATGGATTCACTGCAGCTTGGCCACACAGTATGCAATTCCTGCTTCTTTGGCCAAGCTCCAGTCCCACCACTAATTCAGGCTATTTTACTGGTGTGCAATTCCTGTGTTAGGAAAAGATATGTAAATGTCAGAAGATAAAGCACACTAAAGACCTGTCCTAATGGCATATGCTTGCCCAAAATTATCACCCTCTTGCGGTGTGATTCTTATGAACAAGTTTGTATAGTTCAGAGAACAATTAATATTCTCCTGAGAAAATACTGACATTGTGAACCACCATATCACCCCCAAACTGAAACACAGACAAAATATGAGGTGTTTTGCAGAGCTCTCACAGAGAGCTCTCATCAGAAAGTTCCAGAGCTAGCATAGCTACTTTTTATAACTTCTCTTTTTGTATGTTCTTGATAAACAAACCCTTTTCTGGGACGTCAGGAGGCTTGACTGGCTTTCACAGTACTCTAGTGCTACTTCAGTAGCTAAAACAGAGGTTGGATCACCTCTATCAGAAGGTTGATCCATAAAAGTAATAAGCAGTCAAGTATGTTGAAATTGAATTTGTTGATATCTTAAGCCAAGACCAAATGTTTTAGCATCATTAGCATTATTTTATTTCATAAGTGCTATTGGCAAAGCATTTGCAAATCTAATGTAAACTTCTCCATGAAATGTTCAGGACTGGATTTTTAAAACTTGAGCTGACTAGAAATTTTTATGGGTTGTAGAGATAGCATTGTGAAAGCAACACAAAAATTATTCCAAGCCCTGCCACTTATACTGATTTTCATAGCAATCATACAATTCATCCCATGATACAACAACAAAATGTTTTGCACAGTTGGCTCATGATTTCGTGTATGCAGTGCTTTTTCCAGACAGTTGGGCAAAGGTCAGTACATTTCCAGTTGTAGCTGCTTCTTTCCATGCAGTTAAGTTTAACAATACACACTGAAATTAATTAGCACTAAAGTATCAATTTAATCTCTGTAAAGCCCTTATTAGCAAGACATTCCCATATAAACTAGGAATTTCCTTCTTGTCACTAAATTTCACGTTACTGTTATCCTTTTTTATTTTCTTTTAAATGATGTAGAACACGCAGTTTTAATGGGACTATAATTAGCCATTGAATTTAGTTCTTCATACTGAAAATGAATATTTTCTACCAAAATATTTTCTGACCAGCACAGAAACTCTCTTTGCTTGAGAAACTAACAACAAGCTTTTTAAAAGCACCTTATGTTTTTCTGTGAGTGACATATTTACTTCTTAAGGCGCTCCCTCATGCACATAATGTTTAAGCATGAGAATCATTTTATTAAAGTCATTACTTAAATTAGCCTGAATGTTATTTTAATTGGAGAGCGTTACCTATGGGAGTTAGGTGACAGACATAATTTGCCTTCCTGCTAGCGTCTTATTTCTTCTTAATCTCTGCACTTAAGCACATGGCTTTGAACTGGCCTATNCCGTCCCCGCTCCCCCTCACCCCGCTCGAAGGGCTCGCGGTGCCCCCCTGCCCTGATCCCGTCCCCATCGCTCCTGCGCCGCCGCTCGCACTCCCGCCTCGATCCCGTCTCTGTTGCTCCTGCGCCACCGCTCGCACGCCTGCCCTGTGCCGGTTCCGTCCTTGGCGATCGCCCCCCCCCACCCCGGCGCTCGCCTGCCTTGTCAGAGCACAGCCAGATATCTGAAACAAGCCCCACTCTCCGGACCCTCCTTCAGACNTTGTGGGTCCCTTCCAACTCATAATAATATTCTGTGAAAAAATCTAATACAGTGAGCCCCCGCGTATTTGCGATCCGCTATTTGAGAGCTTCAGTATTTGCGGGTGATTTTCCCGCAAGCCTNCCAGATATCTGAAACAAGCCCCACTCTCCGGACCATCCTTCAGACCTTATTAGGGAAGGGGGCATGGCTATGGGCATAGCGTACTCGACTAAGTAGTGGGTTTGCTGTCTTTGCGGATTTCACGACTCACGTGAGGCGGACCAGACACAACAGCCCGCGAGTAACGGGGGTTCATTGTATTGCCTTTGTGTAATAAGTGCCAACACACAAGCAGTGAGGTTATTCTCCTGGTTGGCATTAGTTCTATCAGACAGGGAGGTTAAATGAACGAGCTACTTTTTCTTCTTAAGATGTGAGACTATGGTATTTTCAAATTCCTTGAAAATTAAATACAACTGCTAGGTGTTCCAGAGCAAATTCCTTTTACACCTATGACCTTGAAGTTTTCAATGGGCCTGAATATTCAGGATAAAATTCTGCTCTCCTTAGAAATATTAGGAGACAGGCTAATGACTTCAAAAGGGCTAGGATCTCACCTGTACTACACACAATCCTGTCCAAACAGAAAGACCTTTCTGCTTCAATATTTAATATACTGAAAATAGGTTTCAGAAATAACATATCAAAATTAAACTTAATCTAAGATTTTAGTTCTCTCTGCAGAATTAATTTGCTTTAAGAAAGCACGAGTTTTCACTTTTATTAGACATAATTTTATGTTAGTGGGGATAATAAAAATATCTTTTCTCACATTTGCAGGGACACTGTGAGCATGTGTTTCTCCTGAGAATCTGTGGTATGTATGGATATCCATGGATACATTTTTCTGTGAGGTCCTACTCCTGAAGTTTTAGTATCTTACGAAAAATACTTTTCCCCTTAAAAATGCCTTCAAGCTCCAGACGTCATGTGTGCCTGCTGGCAAGCATTTCTTTTGTTATCCTCATCAACTGTAACAGACTTATTTGTGGATTAGCTGTGTCTCAGCTGTAAAATTAATTCAGGAGCACAGCCTGCTGTTCCAGATGAAACTGCAACAGAAGGAAATGTTGTTTCCATGAATTTGTCTTTTAAAGGTTTGTATAATTCGTTAATGCTGTTTTGTCTTTTTGTTTTTTGGAGACAATTAATCAATACCTTGTCATGTGTAACTTTTATTTTCTATTTTCAGTACATTGCGGCATACAAACAGCAAAGTCAGATGATCGTGTCCTCTAGTATGCAAGGAACCAGAGAGTCCTAATTAACTGATCTTATTGTGTAGCAGATTTAGCAATTAATTTTGAGTTACAGATCCATGAACCGAAGACTTCAGTTTTTAGGTTTTGGATTTTTAAAAATTTAAATCAGTTTTTGCAGAATAAATGTATATTTTCACTTATCACTCTCAGTAAAATAGAAGACAGATGGCTCAATGCCTAAAACCCTGTTTTTGCACTGGGGTGTTTCAGGCTTCATTTTCTGTCCAGCCATTCTGCCTGAATGTGTGGAGAACCGACAAGATGTGGGTAGAAAGCTGAGACTCCTTTATGGATGTTTCTTTTAATGCATCAGGTGTAATTTTTTTCACACACAGAGACTGTCCCTAGTTTGTCAGGTATGGCTCATAGCTGGAAAAAAATAGGTCCCTTCCAAACGCTGCGAGCGCCTTTTTGGCTAAAGCAGACTTTGTAGGCACCCACAGCCAATTTCAGTGTAGAACCCAAGAGATGAGTTTTAAGCACTTTTCATTCAACTTACATACTTGAATGATTTGGTGTTTTACAGACACCACTAGACCAAAGCCATGTGCTGTAGCTGTGGCGTCGATGGCCTGTCTTGTCTGGAAGGAGATGGTGTGAGTCAGCCTATGTGCACACAAGGGTTTGCCTTCAGCTGGGTGAGACCCGGCTGCTCAGCAGCACAACACAGTGTGGTAAGAGATAGCAAATGCTGTCCTCCAGCTGAAGCAGTGGAAAACTGTGCTTTTGACACAAACAGGACTGACTTATGTCTCTGTTGTCAGAGCCAATTTAGTGCCGAATAATAGCAGCTGAAGTCTTTAAATGGCTAAAGATTACCACAAGGTAAACTGCTTCCCTCCTTTTCCTTCTGTCAGTGCTCAAGCCAGTTTCTCATCCAAGTTTCTAGAAAAACAAAAGACAAGTGCTTTTCAACGGAAAGTAGCTGCACTAGGAAGGCTCTTTCTATCTCGTTGTTATGATAGGGGTAATTGTTACATACACACAAGCCAAATGTATGATACTTGCCTTCAGAGGCACTTCCTCACCTATCAAGTAAGTTTTCTTTTGCCCAGCAAGGAAGTGTATTTTTTCCAATGATTATTCCTCCATTAGTTATATAGCTTGTACTAGGGCAGAGGCCGTGCACCAGCACACTCCTGGAGTGGACCTTGCCATCTGATCTGTTGTGATGTGGCAAGGTCCTTCCTAGCATATTGGCTTAAGCGAAAAATTACCCTTTTTGGAAAAGCTGCTCTCACTTTTCACCAATCCAGTTTGACTACCTTTATGCCTGCATAGCCTTGAACAGCAAGCTCCATTAGGAATAATCTGCAGTGTTTTTCTGTGCTATTTTATGAAGAGAAAAAACCCACTGCATAGTTACTCTAAGCCTTCTTTCACTGAATTGCTACAAATAATAATTGGAAAACAAACAGGTGAATTTCTATACTGCCTTCAGAACCAGCTCATATTAAGCACAGAAGAAGGCTATGTGGGAAAGAGTCTATATGGACTGTCTAATGTAAGTTCTGGGGGCCGTCTGAGAGATGTTGGGAGGTGGAGATAATTATACAGAGAGACAGGGAACACTCAGAGCTCTTCATGCTTCATGTGGCATGAATTGAGGGAGGACACGGGAATGGGGGAAGGAGGAGAAGAGGAACTTACAGGAGGACACAAAGATGTGGAACGAGTTGTGGTGTTTACTTTCTTATAAAAGAAAAAAAGTGCATGGCTGTCCAGGTGGTAATTTAATGGAAGATAGCAGCTTCCAAATTGAAGAAAAAAAATCTTCATGGTAAAGCCAAACTATGAGCTAAACTTCCTCCCTATCCTTGCTGGTTTTTGCCATCTTGCAATTTCCTCTTAGATGGCATTTTTTTCAATCTCCTTATGTACATATAATCTGTGAGTCAGTGAAATAAAGACCTACTCAGCATTGTTCAGTTTCCTGATACTCAAGTGAATCCAGGCCCCTTGGGCTGTAACAATTATTTAATGATCATTGGCAAGAGGGTTCAAGGTAATTTAACAACTGCACAGGGTACTCCAAGGTGAGTTATTAGAACAACCATCTTTTCAGGTGCCCATTAAGTATGAATAATACAGTCATACCTCACATATTCGTGCTTCCAGATCCACTTTTTTGCATCCTCATGTTTTGTTTTTTTTCAGCGAAAACTCCTCAGTTCCTCGTGAGGTTTTCCCATTGGGGCATGCTCACAGTGTCCCTGTTGCCCTGCAGGGTGGGACCAGCCTGCACTGGGTGGCAGGACAACCATGCCCTGCAAGGTGAGGCAGCTTACTCGGGGACTGCCCAGAGTCCCTCCCGTATGTGTGCTGTAAAGGAGTAATGATGTCTGCGCTTTATGAAGGTCGCTTGCCATGGGTCCTGGGTCCTCAGGTTGCACCGTGACCTTGGCTCATGCTGGTCCCGCAGTCCCCGCTTGCCCCCTGCTGCCACCCTACCCCCGCCCCGCACCAGGGCTGAGACTGGTCGCCTCCCAGGATCCGCTCCCCCTTCCCCTCCCTGCTGTAAGGATCCGCGCATGAGGGGACTGTGTTTGGCTGGGTTTTGCATAGCCAGAAAAAAAGAGAAGAAAAAGCTCTCTCACCTGCTTCAACATTGTGAGGTCTTGAATGGCAGATCTCAGTCACTCAAAGCAATGCCAAGCACGGCAGGTGGAGGGCATGGGCCACATAGCCACAGACCCTGACCCTGGGTGCACCTTGGCAGAGACTGGACAGGGGTGGGGTATGTGTGTGCATGTGTGTGTGGTTGTGTGTGTCCCAGAGCCACTGTTTCCATAAGAACAAGGGTGGGAAGGCAGTGGCAGAGCTGTCCCCTCTCCTAGCTTGCCCCTCAACCTCCCTCCCTCTCCCCACCCCACCACCGTCCTTGCCCTCAGTGCCACAGACACACACACTCTGTCTCGTCCCTGCCAAAGGGCACACTTCTTTCCATCCTGGGCGGATGTGGCTGTGAGAGCCGCTTCCTTCCTCCTGAAACAGGGACTGTGAGGGCAATCCTGGCAAGCGCTTGGTTTAAAAACTTTACAGTCTATCCATGAGAGAAACTTCTGAGAAATGGACTCACCACTCGCCTTTTCTGATAGCGGCCGTTGGGAAGCTGCCCCTGCCTCCCGGGTAGGGTGTGTTTATGATTAGCAACAGACCTGGCCTCACGTGCGTGGAGCCCTGCCTCAATCCTCATGATTGGCAGGATGCCTTCTCTACCACACAGCTTGCCATGTCCTGAGGAGAACTGGGTAGTGGCTAGAGGCAGGACATGTGGCACAGGACAGAAGGTCCCTGCCATGCCAGCACAAGGCGCTTGGATGGTCCTGGTGGCGGGAGGGCTGCAGGATCCATGTGGCCACCACACGGGACTGTCCCGGCACAGCACAGTCCTGGCGGCAGAGACGCCTTCCTGGAGCCATCCCAGGAAGTCTACCCTGAGTTGTTCAGCCTGGAGAAGAGAAGGCTCAGAGGTGACCTAATTACTGTTTACAACTACCTGAGGGGAGGTTGCAGTCAGGTGGGTGTGAATCTCTTCTCTCAGATGACCAGCACCAGAATGAGAGGACATGGCCTTAAGCTACGCCAGGGTAGGTTTAGACTGGATGTTAGGTTTTTCACAGAGAGAATGATCTCTCAGTGGAATGGTCTGCCCAGAGAGGTGGTGGAGTTGCCATCCCTGGAGGTGTTTGAGAAAAGACTGGATGAGGAACTCAGTGACATAGCCTGGATAATGGGACTATGGGCAGGGAATTAGGTTATATAATAATGATAATAAAAAAAAAAAGATGATGACACAACCCTGAGATTGGCTTAGATAGACAGAGCATGGTGTCCACGTCCATGGAGTTAAATGAGGAAAAAACCCTCTTTTTTTTTTTTCAACAAATACTACATAATCACAACACGAATATGTTGGTACGGCTAAACCACAAACATCTCTGTAACAGAGATGTAAAAATGGCTCAAACCAGAGAAATTTGGACATGTGTATGTCAGAATTTCATTTATTCATTAATTTTAACTCTGCATAGGAGGGAAAAATACATTTTGTATACTTCTACAGTTGTTAAAGCCCTGAATTACACTTTTGGAGAGTTCCTCTTACACAAAAGAATGAAGCTTTTTTCTACCAATCTGTCATGATTATTTCTTGAAATAATTATTGTCTCCACAGTGACAGGCTTTGTAAATTCAACATGCCATATTTGTGAGATACATTCTATAAATTGCTGATTGAAGTGTCCGGAGTATAGTAATTTTGCTGTGAATATTAAATTGACAGAGGGTGGCAAATAAAAATGTAAAACTATGAAAGGGTTCTTCTATTTTTCATTATAAAAATATATGCCCTTCATGTCTTTGATTCCCGTTTATCTTCTGATAACTGCTGCTAGGAGGATAATTTAATCCCAGGAATTTTTCAGTAAGAATATGCAGGATGTATCAAATAGAAGCTGTGATTTAAGAAAGTAATTTAGGATAGTTAAGTCTGATGGTTTCAAACTGCACTAGCAGGAGCCGTTAGGACAATGGCTCTGTATTGCCTCACTGAAAGGTTGGCAGAAAAAAACATTTCACTGTATCTGAAGGACTTATTTTACTTCTTTGCAGTTCTGACTTTCAGACTGCATTCAGAATTTCTGTTCCTCTGTCCTCTTTGCCAACAGCATGAGAAACATTTTTATGTAATGGAACATGAAATCTCATTTCTGTAACTCTTCCAGTTACAACCTTGAAATATTTCAGTGGCTCAACTAAGAAAACGTCATGCAGAACTGGGCATGACCTATTCCTGGCCAGTCTGCTTTCTGACCTATACAACAGAAAAATATATGTGGGTTTTAAGATCAACTACTGCTCCTCCTTTAACCTGTTCAAAGGACTGATCCAAAAGGAGTGGCAATGCCTCCTTCTAGAAAGTCTGAGTCTCACATCAAGAAGGAAAAATTCAGAATGTATCTTCCAGAGGTGCAGCAGGATGATACATTACTGTCATATTGTTTTAGGAACTGNTGGAATGGGCTGCCCAGGGAGGTGGTGGAGTCGCCGTCCCTGGAGGTTTTTAAGAAAAGGTTGGATGAAGTTCTTGGTGACATGACCTAGATATTAGGGTAGGATGAGGTGTTGGTAGTAGGATGGCAACAGGTCAGGTTAGGTAACAGGTTAGATTAGATTAGGTAACGGGTGATAGGTTGGACTTGATGATCTCTATGGTCTTTTCCAACCTTACTGATTCTGTGATTCTGTGATTCTGTATTGCCTCACTGAAAGGTTGGCAGAAAAAAACATTTCACTGTATCTGAAGGACTTATTTTACTTCTTTGCAGTTCTGACTTTCAGACTGCATTCAGAATTTCTGTTCCTCTGTCCTCTTTGCCAACAGCATGAGAAACATTTTTATGTAATGGAACATGAAATCTCATTTCTGTAACTCTTCCAGTTACAACCTTGAAATATTTCAGTGGCTCAACTAAGAAAACGTCATGCAGAACTGGGCATGACCTATTCCTGGCCAGTCTGCTTTCTGACCTATACAACAGAAAAATATATGTGGGTTTTAAGATCAACTACTGCTCCCCCTTTAACCTGTTCAAAGGACTGATCCAAAAGGAGTGGCAATGCCTCCTTCTAGAAAGTCTGAGTCTCACATCAAGAAGGAAAAATTCAGAATGTATCTTCCAGAGGTGCAGCAGGATGATACATTACTGTCATATTGTTTTAGGAACTGCAGTACTTACCCCATATTCACCAGAGGCAATCCACAACTGCAAAGATAAGACGAAACATCACATTCCATTTCTCAATCACTAGAATTAGTTTCTAATACTGTGCAGGTAGTCTGAGAGAAATATGTGTCCAATGACATTCTAAATCAGAAGTCTTGAAATGAAGAATTAGATGCAAGCATGAACTTCATTGCACATTTCTTGTTTGAGACAAATGTACCTGTGATAACTATCAGTAAATTAAGGTTAATTAATGGTAATTTCCATTATAAAAATAATGATTAAACTATAAGTTTTCAGTTTCTACATAAAATATGATTAGGCTAGGAGTTCATCTTTCCTTACAGCAAGAGTATTTGCCCTTTCCCCTCCTTTACCTTGTGCCAGCAATACCCTATCAACAATATAATTCTCATCAGAAAGGACTTGTTTCACAAATCAAGAACTGGATAGAAATGCAAAGCTTTTATTTTGGTGCCATGCCCTCCATTAAAGAAAATTATAAGTAACTTTCACTGTAGACATTGTCCTGCAGTGAACTAATTAAATGGACCATCTCGGTAGCTGTAAATAATCAGATGCCACACTGTATGTTTGAAGTTTTATAAAAATGTGTTTGCATATAGTTTATCCCTGCTGCATTGTGACCTCTCCATTACGACCCCGTGCATTTGTGAGGAAAATTTCTCTCAATTCAGTTTCAGGGATCTGCGAGGTTTCCTCGCCGACACATGCGTGGTGCCTCTGCTTCGCCGAGGGGCGGTACCGGCTCTCCCTGTGGGACAAGACGGGGCCGGCCCCCTGAGGAGGGCATGTGGGGAAGGCATGCGGTTTTTCCAGGTCACAATGGAGTTTAGACCCTTTGGCACTGTGCCCCTGTCCCTGATCCCGTCCTGCGTGTCTCCTGTGTGCTCCACTGAGACTCAGAACAGCACTGCCGCAAGACATGCCATTCCTTGTTACTCAAAGCGCAGTCAAAGCCTGGGCAGCGCTGCCTCTACCAGGACTGCTGGATGTTAAAGGGAAAGAAACTCCGATACTGACGCACACCCATCCACCCCCCCGCCCTGCCATAAGCAGAATGGGGTTGCAAAGTTAAGGTTTTCCAGGCTCCAAGAATGCTGACCAGAGCTCGGAGACACCCTTTCCCCACCGCGGAGGCAGGGCGAGCACACACGGTGGCAGCAGCCCGACCAGATGGGGTCAGGCTGGTGGCGCAAGGAAGGGCCAAGCACTGGGGCCGGGGTGGGGGTGTTGGGGGGGGGAGCAGCAGCGCAGGGTTTGGGCTGCGAGCACACACAGTTGCAGCAGCCACTCTGAAACAGATCCCTTTGCTCCCTTGTGCTGAGAGAGCCCATGCAAAGGAGTGGAAAAATGTCTGCAGCGCTCCAGAGTGCCAGGGGGTGGAGCAATGGGTGTGGCCTGAACACATATAAATGACCTGTGCGTCTTTGCGAGTTTGATGTTCCGCGAGACCTCTGGCATGACCTATTCCTCGCAAATGTGGGTGTATAAATGTATATGTACAGATCTACCTAGATTGACAATTTAAAAATTGCAGTAATTCAAAGATTCCATATCAACTAGTATAAGGTTCATTGCATTTATTAGGCATTCTTTTTAACTGCTTTGGTCATCAGTTTGTACAAATTGTGCTTACTTGTAAAACAATATGCAATATAATACGTTACAAAGGGGAAGTTTAGGCTGGATGTCAGGAAGAAATTCTTCACAGAAAGGGTGATTAGCCATTGGAATGGGCTGCCCAGGGTGGTGGTGGAGTCACCATCCCTGGAAGTGTTTAAAACGAGACTTCATGTGGCACTTAGTTTACTTGATAAGATGGTGTTAGGTAATAGGTTGGACTTAATGATCTCAAAGGTCTTTTCCAACCTAGTTAATTCAGTGAATCTGTGAAATTAGCATAGGCAAAATTGCTCATGAGACTCTACCCACAGTGTAACATTTTTGCCACCCTTTTCTTCTACAGTAGCCCACGGACTACCAGGAGTAAGATTTAATTTGTCATAAGATTGACCAAGAACAACATATGAACAGCAAAGCAAGATGTGAATTTCTCACTGTGCTTAACTCAAGTCACTTTTGGTGCATACAGAAAGCTGTGTTTTCTCTAAGTGAAATTAAGTTTTTAATATTAAAAAACATTTTTTATATTAAAGTTTTCTCTAGAAGTCTTTTTTTAACTCCACACTTTCTGTGGGCAGCTGTTTCCTTTTTAATCCATATCAGATGGAGCCTTTAATACTCTCAGCTGTTCTTTGCTTTTCTGTGCTACTCCTCACCTCTCTACCAAAAAGCTTCTGGGAGCCCGGCTGAAGTTACCTCAGTCAAAACCAGACAGGTTTATAGAAACTTCTTTCACAGGTTAGTTGATTTAAATTAACTAATTTGGGCATCATGGGTTGGGGATTCACAGATTTACTGCATGAAGGGAGTAGGGGACAGTCTCATGTAAAGAGCACTGAACAATCAAAGATGGGAGCTTCTTCAGCAAATACATCAGGTACTGATCTGTAAATCAGAGTATCCAGCCACATGCAGGAGCCTAAGGTAATGTTTCAACAGGAGGAAAACTTCAGGAATTTAGTGTCTGCAATATTGAATAGATCTAGCTAGAAAATTGCCATCTAATACCACAGGGACTTCAAAGGGAAGTGAATGAAGATTGCAAGTAAGAACATAAGAAAATAAATGCAAAAGATTATATATAACTGGCTGTACTTGTCCCTGTATTCGTCCTCTTGAATCTTGAATCTAAGTACACACTGATCTTCTACAGTTGAGAGCATGTTTTAGGCCATCACATTCACATCCAAATAGCAGCAAGCAGAGGGATAAAAGTACAGAAAGAAGTACTGTAGTGGGAAGACAGTGGGTCAAAACTGCAGAATTTCCTGCTATTATCTTCCTGAGAGTGGCCAATCTTCCTCTGCTGCAGAATGATGACACCACATAAGGATGTTTAATTCTTCTCACGTGCATAATTTGAAAAGAGATTGAATTATAATTTTCATTAAAAAATACTTGGTAAGAGGGTTGCTTCCTGACTGTACTCACTCAAAGAGCAAAAAGGTAGCAAAAGTTGCGTAGTATTGCTCTTTCCTGGGATAGCTGATATTATGAAATAAAAATTAATTTTCAGTATGAATTTTCAGACAATATTCAAACATAAGAGAATTTATGAAATACGTTTTTTTATCTCAATAGTGGGAGATTATTTAATGATAACTGAGCAAAAAATCAATGTAATGCAAGAATTCCTGATGATATTAATCATGTAGCTCAAATAATTGTATGGATTTTTTTTTTTTATGGTCACAATATTGGAACATTGAATTAGCTACAGCTGCAATGAATAGGGAGTGCAATATAGTAAGCATTTAGCTTTAAATGGAGATTCAAGAGACAGGTAAGGAGCATTTATGGCAGAACACGGCTTAATTTCAAAGAAATTATTTGGTGTGTTAGAATGACATCTAGTGACTAGTTCAGGTTCTAATGCTGAGTTATATAAATAGAAACAAAAAGCTAATTTAATTTGATTCTCTCTTTTCTGCCCCCTAATGAAAGACATAAATATAACGAACAGTATGTCATATCCAGAGACAATAAAATCTGAAAGAAAATCAAGTTAAATTAGGGTTAGAGGCAAACAGTGCACTCATGTAATGAGAAGAAGCAATAAAAAGACTTCACCTTTCTGACACCCTGGTAATTCAAAATTATGATTGCAATTCACTCTTCAATATTAATTTATTCTTCAGGAAATAATCTATAATTTCTCTTTTATGTGGAGCATATCCAGTAAAAAAATGTTAAGAGCCCCTTAAAATAGGTTCCTGATCAGAAATGGAAATTCATCTGCGTTGGGAAAACACAGTTTGACACAGGCCCAAAGCATCCCTTTGGAATAGTAATCAGCAGCCCTTTTCCATGGTCGTGCTGCTGACTCACAGAGCAGGATACAATGGGGAAAGAGTTCAAAAGATATTCCATGCTCCTTTAATATTAACGGGATATTGAAAAATCCTAACAAGATGCAAACATATTTTTTCATGTCTAAGGCAACTACTGCAGACTCTTAAGAATGGAAATTTGAGAGAGAGATGGGATGGTAGTGAGATAAAAAGTAATTTCTATCTGTAAAAGGGGAGCCAAAAGGTAATATTAAATCTGATTGTTGATTTAAATAATTTTCGTCAAGTATAAAATTTCATATCATCTGATTAAACATCTAGTGAAATTTACAGTGCAAAATTAGTTATTTAGGGACTTTATATATTCTAGGGTTGGGCAACGCATGAATTCAGATTCTAAATTCTCATCAGATTTACACCCTGATAGGGCTGCTGAACCAGTTTAATATTAAATTCCTTTGGCAGATCTAACTTCTACTACTTCTATAACACAAAGTCCCATCTACAGAGTGGAGACAATTGTAAAATCAAATACGTATCATGATACACTTACATGCAGCAAGGCTGGAGAGCTCTGATGTGCTTCAGACAGAGGGTATTCTGCACAGTAAGTGACACAAAATATTTTCCCACCCTTGTTAATTTCTGAAGTGACAGCAATGAACACTGCAACATATGAGAGACAAATAATTTACAATTGAATAGGCAAGAACAGAGAAAATGAGATACAAACTGGGAGCCTGGAAAGAATATATTGTAATGGTCTGTATTTTAGTGTTTGGTTTGATTCACTTTGCGTGGGCATTTCTTACAATGAAACCAGTAACAGAAAAGGTCAGAAAATGTCAGTGTCTGCGAAAAAAATAGTGTTCTCTGTTAAGGGTGCAGGCAGAAAACCAATTAAATTTTCAGTGAAAACATCCCCGATAAGCTTCTGTTCTACAAATCTAAAGCTGAACTTAATGGAAAATGTTTCCCCTGTGATATTAAAACCGGATGGTATGATACTGATGAAATCAAGAGTTTTCGTAAAGTTTGCACTTCATTTTGCTATGTGAGAGCAACAGGCCAGATGCGATGCTGCCCAGGATAAGGAGCAGACATATGGAATGGAGAAACTAGGAATATAGACAGAGCAGTGGATTTTTCTCTAGGCTTAGAAATAAGTCTTAACAAGTTTTGAAAAGTCTTCAGCAGCCAGATAGAACAGATTCTTTATTTCAGCCATTACCTCTTCTTCAAGAAAGAATGCTGGAGTTGATCATAGAATTATAGAAATATTTAGATTGGAAAACAACTTTAGGATTATCAAGTCCAACCTAGCACTGCTAAGTCCACCACAAACTATGTTCCTCAGTGCCACATTTACACGTCTTTAGAATACCTCCAGGGATGGTGACTCCACCATTTCCCTGGACAGCCTGTTCCAATTGTTGGACACCCTATCAGTGAAAAAATTTTTCCTAATATCAAATTCTAAACCTCTCTTGGGGCAACTTGAGGGCATTTCCCCTCATTCTATTGCTTATTACTTGGAAGAAGAGGCCGAGCCTCACATCAGGGCAGCCTCATTTCAGGTGTTTTTGGAGACTAGTATGTAATACATATTTTTTAAAAAGGTTATGATGGTGGTTACTAGCAAACATGGAGATGTAACTTATAATAGAGGAGATAGTCTTTATTCTATATTTACCTCTTTGGGGTTTGTGTTTATTTGTTTGTTTTCCTCAGACAGATACCAATTACTGAGTTACTGAGATCTGAAGAGAGTAGAATGCGTATATCTAGTAGGTTGATGTTAACAAATCCTGAATTGACAGTCTAGTGCTAGCACAATGGGTGGGCCTCTGGTCCCTGCAGTGCCTCTCGGAAATCAGTCAGACTCTGTGTGGGAGTATAAAGCTAAAATTAGGAGGGGTTGACTGCTGCAAAAAGCGAGTGAGTGGGTTTGCCCAAATTACCTCCAGATAGTTAATTATGAGTGTTTACTTCCTTTATTCAGTATCTGGGGTAAGTGTAATATCTTATTGGAGAAGTTTATGACAGTTCAGATCAAGATGTTTCATTGTATATTTTGATCTTCTTGCATTGCTAGGTTGGTTTTTTTTTTAATAAGCTGAAAGGAAATTAATGGCCTGAACCATTTTTATTCTCTGACCATGGAAAACACTTACTGCAAGAACATTATGTTAAAGTAAAAGATTGCTGGTATCCAGGGCTTATCATATATATCAAAGTGATTGCATATTTTTAATCTTTCTACAAGGAGAACAAGATCAGTTCCATACCACCAGAGTACTGCAAAGCTATTCTGCCTGACAGACAGGCAAGCTGCATAGCTGCAGTTGTCCTAAATCATGACTTTACATTTTCTTAATGCAGGTGGGAGCCATTTGAAAACTTCCACAGAATGTGAAATAATGTAATAAGCAATACATGCTAAGCTGTACATTATGTTTAGCATCTCAAACAGTCAAAAACAAATAATAGGTGACTTCCTAGATCCCTTGTCAAGTAAAAAATCATAATTGAATCTTCTTAGAAAATATGTCTTTATTAATTTCAGCCAGCTTATGTTTATTTGTCAATTACTTATAGTAATACCCTAATCAGACCCACACTGAGTTGCTACACAAGCTTCCTCTTGTTTTCAGCTCTTGAGCTATGCTTGGGCATGGTTCTGGACAGATTTTCTGTGAGTGCAGTTCAGGGTTTGTCAGGACGTTTATTCCTCGGTGCACAACAAATGCAAAAGGAGAAATTTAATTTATGTCCTCTTTTTCCCTCCTTTAGTCTGCCTAAGTATTTCTCAACTGAAATACAGGTGCAGAACATGTCACTTGCCATGAAGTGTTCATCTCTCCATATCAGATTTTGAAGTTATATCGGCTTGATTGAAAAACAGCAACATCCAAAGTGACTGGGAATTGACCATGTTTTATTTCAGTATAATGACTGAGAGCAATCCTTGTATAAGATTGCAGCATTTAGATGTAATCAGGATCTGTGAGCCAGTTACTTGAAGACAATCACTGGGGCTGTCAGCTTTCCTTAAACTTGATAATGGAATTAGTTCTTGTACTGCATTTGACAGGTGACAGATACTAAATGAGAAAATTTCAGCTGCAAAGTACTGATTCTTTTGTGGATCCAATGGATATAAAGCTAGATTCCTCTGCTTTGTTGAGTGGGGTGAACTGTTCTGAATGTAATGTTCCAGCTTTCCGTGGTGAAGAGACCTGCACTTTTACTAAACAACACCTTGCACTTCTGCTGATATCTCTGACGTTTCCCTGCAGAGCCTAAGCAGGAGCACAGACGGTTCCAGCTTACTCTCTGTTCTAATGGAGAGGGAATGAAGGGAGGATATATTCTTCCTTCCTTTGAAATTGGAAGTAAGTCTACAGAAATTAATGGAGCTCCCTAGGATAAGATGAATGTGAAAGAGCCTGGCCTAGAGGTTATAAATTAAGTGTAAGTGAAATTCAGAGAAAGAGATTTGTCCCATAAGAAGCTACATAAAAATAAAATGTATTCTAGTTGACTGGCTGGGCACAGAAATTAATCAAAATATTAATGAACACTGCAGACTTAGAAATAACTTCTGCTGCAGTTCCTCTTTCTTCTTCTGCTGTTTTCATACTGGTAGAGGTTATTGACAAAGCTAACTCCTATGGTCTCCTTTGTCATGCAAGTCATTAAGAGAATCCCATCAGACATAAATTACAATACCAATAACCTGGACGGAAAGACTGTACTAAATACTTACTTAAACTCTGAATTATGAGTCCAAATCATGAAAAGAAACCACAACATTCTAACTGAATGTGTAGGTCTTTTTGTTCTGGCAAATTCCTAAGGTAATTTCAGGTGATGCTCTAAATCTATTGTTGTGGTGTATGCGAGAATATTGTACTACACAAATAACCAGCACTCATCTCAGCCTGATGGGAATAAGAAAGAATAAAAGGCTGTGAATCAGTGCTTCTAAAAATAGCCCTGTCTACCCCTTTCCTCCTCTACAAAATACAAAACATTGAAAAGGATGAGGCTGAAAAGAACAAGGTGAAACAGCTGAATTGAGAAACGCAGCTGTTGCAAAAACACCCTACTCTTCTAGAAAAATGTTTTTTCCTGCCATCCTCACTTGCCTCCAGTAAAAATACCCTGTGCTGATGCTGGAGTAGTGTTGAGTTGGTAAAAGAAGTCATATAAAACTAGAAAGATGCAGAAAACCACAGAAAACCAGAAAGCTTGTTTAGCTGGATTAAATTTTTATAGAAATTTTTCAGTGCAGTGAACTGTTGCTATCCTCTAAGAGGAAAAAAACTGAGGAACAACTAATATTCCAGTTGGGTATCTGTAACTGAAGTTAATTTATTGTCTTGTACACTACTATGGAGGGTTGATTCATACATATGTATATATATACTGCTCTTGAGTGACTGTTCACACTCAGGAGACACTGAAATTTTAAGTTCTGTATAAACAAATAGGGATATACATATCTTAAAATACACATAACATACACTCTGTCAATCAAACCCCCTTTATTTCCTATTTTACTTCTTTGATGTGAATTGATTTTCTTCTTCATAATATGTGAGCATATGCTTGTCCACAAGGCAATCAACTTGTGCAATACTTCCACTTCATTCTGTGCATGGCCTAATTGCTCACTGGCTACAGGCTGAACTGAGGTGCAGTATTGTGCAAGCAAGCTAACAGAACCTGATTCCCTTTCCAAAGTCAGCTGAAAGGAACTTGGCTTCAGAAGTTAAATATACCCACTTCACTTGGAGGGAGTTTTTATTACTTCTCTGTAGTTCCTGATTTACACTGCAATTACAAAATTATAGTGTAAATTATAAAAGAGTATGATTATATATTTTTATGTAACCTAATTTTATGTCTATGTCAGCAACTTGAAAATACACTCAAGCAAGCATATTAAACAAAACTTAATTTTCCTAAAATCCCAGTTGTGTAACCAGAGCACCATCTTTTACTATATGCAATACCTTTGCAAAAGTGTTTTGAACTACTGGCTGACAAAGATCTTTAAGCATGCAGAATAATTTTTTTGTTCTGCCTGAATTTACAAAAAGAATAACCAAATTTAACACGTGTTTGAGAAATGGCCTAGCTGATTTTCTCTGTTTTCATGGATGGCTAGAAAAGAGTTATCTGATCCCCTTCATCGTTGGGAAATGCTAGAAATGTTTGTGTTATACTGTATTTTCATTACAGGGTTAATTTGAATAACAGTTTAACAGAGTGACAAACAGGTTTACCACTTCAGTGATCTTCTGAACTATTGAGAAATTTACCCACTCTCTTATCTGGGTCAATACTGGAAACTCTGAATCTGAAGAAATTTACTGGATTGTTTTGGAGGACTGTTAGCTCTGCACAAATTGTCTACCTTCAGAATGAGCAACACTGAACTATAAACCTAGGGAACCCAGGTAGTCTGAATCAGAAGCTTTCCAGTGGCCAGTAGCCAAGTTGTGGACAATGTGCAAGCAACTTCACATATTAACTTTCTAGACAAGAAAGCTGTTAGTACATTTGATACCTTGCCTTAAAATCACAGGGAGGTTTTCTCAGTTGCTAGAATTTCTCTGTGCCACCGGAACATTAATTGTACCTTCCAGATTCATATAATAGCTGGTGTTTTTGCTGTTCATTAACTCAAGCATCAAAATTCATATGCCAGTTTGAAGTTACCCCTCTTATACCCCTGAGGGTATACATTCCAGTAGTCCTGGGCCTTAGATTAAGTACTGCGCCCTAACTGCCTATCATTTCTTTTAATAAAAAAAAGTCTGCAAGAAATGTTGCAGCTACTTGGACCAGGTAACCTTTCTTTAAATAAAACAAAAAAAATTAACTTATGGTGTGGGCTTTTTTGCCTTTCTCCTCCCCTTTGAGCATGCTCAGTTAATTGCGAGGAAGGGTCTTGTTGATTTTGGAGGAAGTCAGAGTTCATCCTTCTCATAAACTTTTCACATCAGCTGCAAGACCAGTTTGAACTGGCTCATTGATTCAGTTATATGTCTCATTGCTGGGGCTCCCATGGATACTGCTACAGTGAATCCCCGCTTCATTGCGACCTCTGCATTACGACCCTGCCCATTTGCGAGGTGAATTTATCGAAGTTTTGTTTCAACCATTCACGAATTTATGTGGTTGACACATGCGCAGTGCCTCTGCTCCGCCGAGGGGCGGTGCCAGAGCTCCCTTTGGGGCGGCGCCGGCCAGGCCCCACAGGGAGGACCAGGAGACACGCTGTCCCCTGTTACATNTGGAGTGCCAGGGGGTGGGGCAATAGGCATGGCCTGCATGCATATAATGACCTGCACTTCTTTGCGAGTTTAGCGTTCCGCGAGGGCCATGGCCTGTCCCATTCCTCGTCAAGGACGGGGTTTAACTGTACTTGCAGTTGGGTTTTCATTGTTGCAGTTATCTCATGGCTGAGGTTCCAGCTGGTCTCNTCACTCCGCTGCTGCAGCTGAATCTCCCTGCGGCGCGTGGCGCTGCTGACAGTGCCCAGGATGGGTGGTGCGCGGGATGGGCGGTGTGGGNGTGGTGGGCTCAGCAGACTGATACTGTTTTTACTTAACTAGGCAAGAGCACAGGGTCGCCCTGTTGACTTCTCCTGGAGTTTCAAGCTCGTGTCTCCTGCTTTTGGAATATTTCGAATCTTATACAGTTCAAAATCAATTGTGCATTGATATTCCACAAAAGATATAGATATAGATATTCCACTACCCCCCCAATATAATTAGACAAACTTCTATCCTAGCTTGTACTATTAACATTTAAAATATCCCAAAGTATGCAATATTTACATCATAAGTCATTGTATATACATATATATTCTATTTTATGAGGGCCAAAACTGCTTTCATCCTTTTTAAAGGGAAAAGTCTAGAATATTTGAGTCTTGATTAATTTTCTTTTTACATTTGAAGGCAACAATAAGGCCCTTCATATTAAGCAAAAAATTCTTCAAGGTCGATTCTATTTCCTGCATTGCATGTGGAAATGACTACAGTGGGCCCTCTTGCACTTCGCGGCCCCCATATTATAGCTTCAGGTCTTAGCGGCATGATTTTTTAGTGGTGAAGGAGGCCCATTTTTGCAACTGTGCATGCGCGACCTGCTTGGGCGGCAGTGGCATGGGCGGCAGTGGCACCATTCAATGCGGAAGTAGGGTTTCACAGACCCCGATTAAGACCGCAGGTCTGCAATATAAGAGACCTGACTGTACCGCAATGAGATTTCAATTTCTATTTGATAATAATGTAATAAATACAGTAAGCCTGAGAAATCAGTCTTTAACTTCCTTGATGCTATGAAGTACAGAAAACCAGACTTGTAGATTTGGGATTAACCTAGAGAATTTAATCAATTGCTTACTTTTCATAGTACATAGTATCCCCAGTTACTTACTTGAGTTTTGCTAAAGACAAATATACACATGGATGGATGGGATGTATAAGCATATTTTAATGCAAAGATAGCCAAGTGACAAATAAACTAAGCGTTCCAGAAATCTCATAAAGATCCATAGAGTTAGAATTAGCAATATGATACTAATAAATGTTGATAAGGGATAGTTTTTGGTCAGCTTACAAGGCAGCCTGCATCATTCCTTTGTAATTAAAGTCAAATGGCATCCCTTCTTACTGTCTCAATATAAGACAATATTCTAAAGGACTCTAATATTCCAAATCATGTACATAAATTTTTAAAGGAAAAAATCAGACATATGTCATATTAAATTAAAAAAAAAAGAAAAAATACTATCCTGTAATTTTAAATTATGTTGTATCCGTTATCTTTTAATAATTTTCATTTGGATAATTTTATTTTTATAGAGAAAATGAGTGTAATAAGAACAGACAACAGAAGGATATCAGATATACAACTACATTAGATGCTTCAAATTTTCAAGTCACTTGTCTGCTATGGGAAGTAATAGTTAAATTTTAGGTTCATCTATTACTAAGAACACCACCTTTCTAGTTCATTTTGAAGACCTGAAATTTCTGTTGCAGCAAGTGTAATTAAAATGACTTGCCTAGGTTATAATGGATCATTAGTATGTGAAATATAGATGATGTTTTGTGTGCTGGGTGATTAAGAACTCATGTTTCCTGTAAATAACTCCTATAAAGTGCTTTTAGAGTGTCTTTCATGCTTTAGTAACCTTGTGGTCTGTTAAAGAGTGTCTTGAGGTTTTGAAGTGTAACCTGTTACGTAACATGAGTTCAATGATTTCACCCAATCTCTGCAACAGGAAATTCAAATGCACTAAAACATATGTGGAAAAAACCCCCACACTTTTAGAAATGGTACTGCAGTAGGGTAATGGGTGAGAAAGACAACTGAAAGCAATTGGTGGAGATGATAGAATAAGATACTGTGAAAGCAAATTCTCATTCCATTGATAGGACTGGCCCTACAATAAGCTTCAGTCAGCATACAGTCATGGTTAACTATTACACATACAATTTGTTTTGGCCGATTTTAGTCTCCATTCATCCTTATCTCAGTCTTTCAGGAGAGTCTGATGTTCTCTGGTCATCTAGGAGAAAAGTAAAAATTACAGATGCAAAAATCCTAAACTCTGAAGATGGGATTAAATTCCTAATATTCTAATATGTTCCCTAGGCTTTGCAGAGTGTAGAAAAAATATTTCATATTAAAATATATTAAAAAATAACTCATTCTGAGTTAGATATTTAAATTACTTCAGGATTCTAAAAACAGAAATATGAAACTTCATTACCTTGTTCAAGGAAGTGGCAAATAACATAGGTAGGATTTGCATTTATGCAACTTGAGTGAAAATAATCTTTACTTCAATACTTGTCTCTTTTTGTCTTTTGTGTTGACCTACATTGCATAAGGCAATGGTGTAAGGCTGCTGCTTGTTTCACATTGATTATTCACCACTAAATAATTTTTAGCTTTTAACATGCTGGGGAAATGAGGAGTCTCTCTCTCCCCTTCCACTGTCTTTTTAACTCTCCAGTTAAAAAAAGGCTTTTTTTTGGTATATTTTGCTGGCTGTGTATTGTTAATGCAATACATACTTTAATCTGAGATGACAGTCCTCTTCCATAAATTGGAATATTGATATCAGATGCTTTCTTTATCTCCGCTGGAAACCACAGTAGTCCATAGCAAAAGATGCTATTTTGGAATTCACCCTCCTTTTGTTACACAATAAATATGTGTAGTGTCTATCACAAGTTTTGTTCTTTTTTCATCCGGAAGCATTCTGGAATAAAAATCATTAGTTTTGCTCCTTCCCTCTTTTTATTTTTAAAGAATATTCCCTTCTCTTGAGATTCTATGACATTTTATTGTTTTATAAACTCAGGCAAGAGCAAATACTGACCCTTGCTAAAGAGTGAATTTCTGTTTGTGTTTTATAATCTGCAAAATAGGCTGACTGACCTTTGTTTTACCAGAACTGCGACACTGTACAGCAACCAAGAGAGTTTCAACAGTGGTTTCTGGTTTCCTGTAAGAAAGATAATATCATACATGTAGCAAATGTCCCAAAATGCAATGTTGGCCAAAAATAATTCAGCACATAGTATATAATTTAGGAAATAACAGCTAAACATCATCTAATAAAACATTTAGAAATATAAATTAATGCCGCTCCTTTCCATCTTATGATCTCCATGTTCAGTATGGCAATGCCATGATATCCACTTTGCGGACCAGAAGCTAGTGACTGCAAAAAGACCCAGTGAAGTCTAAACTATCCACTCAAGGATTAACTAATTACCCCATAATTAGTGTCTGAGGAATAGATTTAAAGCTTTGTTGAATTATGAAGATGTGACAGTTGTAACTCAAAGTTTGATGTGCAGTTTCCCAGGACTTCATGCTTGCTTCTGAAGAACACAACTCAAGATTTAATTTTTTTACCAGAAAAAATTAACAAACCCTGTAGAATTCTGTCTGGAATTTATTGGAATAAAATAAAAAGAAAAATCTTGGTTATTTACTTTTTTTTGGTAGTGAAATCAGTAAAGGGAAAACCTTAAGCTCTTATTAGTTCTGCAAATTTTTATGAATAACAATTATAGAATAACTTTTAGAAGTGATAGCCTTACTGAGTTCACTGCCATGAATAAATCACATTCCTGGCAGGAAAATGTTGATTGAGTAGTAGGATGTAAAAAGATAATAAACAGAGATCAATATGTTTGTTTTTCTGCTCTCACACGTGCCATTTTAATGACTGGAATATAATCTTGTCAAAGAAGGAAAAACTGGATCTGAGAGACTGTAATTGTTACAGAAAGCTCAACCGTTACCTGAGACAGTCACCTAACTGGTCTTACAGAAACAAAAATTGTTTCCAGGAAAAAGACAAATCAGAAAAAACCAGCACATGCAGGAAAAAAATCTATTCTTTCTCTAACTTCCCACCATGGAAACATCTGAAGCCATCTGTCCTTCTCTTGCCTGGACAGGCCATCTGGAGCAGAATATTTGAGACTTAAATCATCAGCATAGCTGACATTCTCACTATGTATCCCTGTAAGAAAATCTGAATGTATCACAAGTAAAACTTGAGAGATGATAATTCCAAAAACTGTAAAAAAGCCTTTATGGTCTCTGTATTTCAGTGACAAAATTTTCATTTCCCCATTAGAATAAGGCAATCCTATTTATATATATATGGAGACAGAAGGAGCAGCATCTGGAAGGTTTTATAGCAATAGATACCTGAATAAAGGTTTGAAAGCATGGCCATGGCTAATGAACAAGCAGGAGGGGGAGAGAAGGGGTAAAGGTGAGGAAGGTCCATCCTTGTCTGTGGTGAGAAATGATGGTTTGGTTGTGATGCTGGTATGGCAACCACCTTACAGCACAGTGTTCTAACCATAGATCCTAAGCACCAACAAAAACACACTATCAAACAACTCAGTAGATCCTCCTGAAATAAAGAGTAGGAATTTAGAAACCAATTATTTTTAATTTTAAATTTTAGTAATTTAACTGTTTAATGCCACTGTATTGTTCCTTTCTTTATCAGGTATGTGAGGCTCCGATGTTATTTTATGGAAGTTTGGAAAACAAACCGCATTTCCTGAGGCAAAAGATGATTGCATCTACATCAGCTTAGCAGAGTAAGGGTGAAACAGAATAGATATCAGGATGCTATGGATACTTGCATCTTACTGCTGTGTATGGCCTACAGTAAGTGGATCTGGCAGGCCTGCAAGTCTACAGAAAAGAGACAAGAGTGTTGACAAACTGTGTTAAGGTTATGGAAGAGGCTGGTCTAAATATCTTTGTTTTTCATAAGAGAAAAAAGTAGAGAACGGGAAGTAGAGAGGGACAAACTCATTTGTGACAAGGACTTGGAAGATATTCATCTGCTGCTCCCCATTCTTCAGAAAAAAGAGACACCACTTTTCTTTCTCTGCATCATCCTGACTTTGACATGCAGACTCAGGTATATCAGACTTGGAAGAACGAGCAGTTTTTAGACACAAGGGTGGTCCAAAGGGGGAAATCATGAATCTGACCTTTGGTACCCAAAACTAGTTCTGAACAATAAAATACACTGATCTTGTTGGTTTTTTCTCAGCTGCACAGTACATAGAGTAGGACCGGCCTGTGCCTTGACTTGGACTTCCTATGCAATCCTACTGAGCATTTTCCATTTGGTGGGCCTATGAGTGCATATACAGTAATCCCCCACTACTTTGCGGTTCACCATTGATAGCTTCAATACATTGCGAGTTTTCTTCCCCCGGCTTTACCATATTTGTTGTATTTACGGTATTCACCACTACTTCCCGGATTTTACTTATTGCGGCATCTTTCTGGAACCGCCCCCCCATGATAGTTGAATGATAACTGTATAATCAATTAGAGTAAGCTCTACTAATGTCCAGGTTGTTAGAAAATCACGTGGATTACAAGTCTGAGCCTTACAGAATCACAGAATCACAGAATATTATGAGTTGGAAGGGACCCACAAGGATCATCTAGTCCAACTCACCATCTAACACCCGTAAAGAGACCGAGAGCACATCGCAGAGCATAACACCAACCTAGATCCCTCACAGTCTAGCAGGCCACTCCGAGACGGAGGGGGCACAACGTCATCCAGCCCTACACCTCCCGGCTAGACCATGTCACTAAGCTCCTCGTCCAGAGACACAGTTTCCCTTTTGAAGCTGTTCTTTCACAAGCAACCTCACCATTTGAAGTGATTACCTATATGTATTGTTTTGTTGTGTCTGCTGAACATGATGGTTCAATCTGAACTGTAATCTTTCATCTCTATTTATATTCAGTAAACCTATAAGGATTATAACTTTGGGTAACACAGATTATTAGTTGGTGATCCTTTCAAATGCATGAAAGTATTTAAAAATGAGCCTGCAACAAATCTAATCGCAGAAGTCACAGCATGGCTCATGGACTCCAAGCAGAAATAACACTTGGTAAAAAATCTGTGAGTTATTTAGTCCTGCTTTAGTCCTTCATTCTTTGAGCTGTCTGACAACTTTCGCTGAAATTTTAGCTCTGAATTTTAGTTCTGAATCTCTTCTCTCAGGGTGATGATATCAGAACAAGAGGACATGGCCTCAAACTACGCCAAGGGAAGTTTAGACTGGATGTTAGGAAGAGGTTTTTCACACAGAGAGTGATCTCTCATTGGAATGGTCTGCCCAGGGAGGAGGTGGAGTCACCGTCTCTGGAGGTTTAAGAGAAGATTCGATGAGGAGCTCAGTGACATGGTCTAGATGGTAGGAGGCTTGGATGGATGGAGCATGGTGCCTGTGGTTCCACACTTGTGGGCCTGATCCTTGGGTGGGTGTTTGTTTGGAAGTTGGACTGCTTGATCCCGTGGATCCCTTCCAACTCAGAATAACCTGTGAACCTGTGAACACACCTTAGTAATGTGGCTCCTGTATGAATGAAAGACCACCTCTATTATGCCAAACCCAGTAAATAATTCACAAATTTTGGTTCAGAGCTAAAGTGTTACTTTACTGCATTCCATTAACAGTATTTATTTGTTTGTTTAGCTTTGTGTGACTGTTCATACTGCAAAATGTTAAATATCCAAAATGGTTGTGATTCACCTTGCTCACTGCTTCTTCCCAGACAGAGAGGCTATGTCAAGAAAACGGATGGATAAATTTGCTTCTCCATGACTCAATAGCTTCTGTTGTCAGCAGGCTTCAGCTGTCAGCAAAGATTACTTGGACCAGAGATTCAGACCAAACCATTGAGCCCATCAGTATTGGTTAAATGCATCTCCTCTGGGTTTGACTATTTTTTCTCAAGACACATAAACATTTGGCCCCTGTAACTCCCTGGGACACTGAGTTCTGGAATTTAATTTTGCAGTGCATGAAAACATATTTCAGTTTTATGCTTTAAACTTGCACTCTGATAATTTTTTTGAAAGATTCCCAGTTTCTCTGTTTGTAAGAGAAGAAAAAGAATAATCATACACTAATTACCTTTTCTTAGCTGTTAGCTTTCAAACTGAAGTATCCTGACCCATTTAGGTTTTTTTGTACAAAAACCACCCACAGCTCTGCCTGTCTTTTCTTCACTTCTTCTTGTACCCTTTAAAATGATACCTTTTGAGGGTGCAATTATCAGAACAGCAACCATGAATTTATCTATTAAATAAGAGAAGGTTTTTATAAACCAATTAGAAAAATATATTTACTACTTAATTTCTGATCTGTCACCTGTGTATCATAAACCTATGTGCACACAAGCAATACAAATTCACTGCAGAACTGCAACAGAATATTTTCTGGATATTTTAATTTCCGTCTTTCTGGAAATCCTCTATGTATCTAGGATAATGAGAACAGCCCTGGAAATTTGACACTTTAGTGTAGTCTCTTAAAGCATTTGGATCATTTAAACTGTTACAAGACTTAGCTGAACATAAGGAGCTCTAAAGTCATCAGATAAGGGTTTTAAATTAAGCCACATCCAAAGAGGAATAATTAAAATGAAAGTATGATTTTCAGAAAATTAAAGCAAGAAAGTATTTTCTGTTGAAGCACAAACAATATAAATTAAAAATTTTTATTTTTTATTGCAGGAATATATGTTTTAAAATTTTTTTTTTTGTTCTTCGATTCTTCAGTGAACATCTGTATTTACTAAGAAGGCAATACAGAAAAAAGAAAAAGGAAGCAAAAGAAACAGAAAGGAATAGAAATTTAAGTAACAGATCGTGTAGATATTCCTTTTAAAAATACCATTTCTAAATAAATTAAAATACTTAACACTTTAGTGGCATTGGTTATATTGACAACACAAAAAATAATTTAATAACCACAGTTCATAAGAATTCAATATTTCTTACTGGTTTCACCACAGGCTCTAGGAAAAATTAACCTTGACAAGTTTTCACTTACGAAAAATTCTCTGAGGAACAACACATAATTAGAGCATCCGATTAGTTTTTGGAAGACTGATTTCCATAGGAGTTTTTGGTTGTTCATATTAAGCACATGGATCTTCATGGACTTCATTTTTGTCATTGTGTTTCACACAGTATCACAGTATTAGCAAGGTTGGAAGAGACCTTGGAGATCCAACCTGTAACCCAACACCAACCCATTGTCTCAACCATGGCACTAAATGCCTCATCCAGCCTACTCTTAAGCACCTCCAGGGATGGTGACTCCACCACCTCTATCAAGTTAAATTGCCAGCTTTGAGAAGTGAGTGAAAAGACTCACATTTTGCAATATGTCGACATATGTGTATGTGTCTAAATACCTACACTGGGATCATCACATGCGGAATATAGAACAGACATAAATTCCTGATTGTAGGGTTTATTTTCTTTTTTTCATTTATAAACACCTTAGGAAAATCTTTGGGTTCTCTTCTGTGACTGTTAGATTTGGGCACCATTACAATACTGATAATAAATAATGGGAATAAATGGCAATTCCACCCCCACCTCCCGCCCCCGGCAAATGCAAACAACCCTTCCAAGTTTGGTGTTCTTCTTACGTTGCCTGGAACATTCATTGGAGTTGGTAACTATTTCTAGCATTTCAAAGTATGAAGTATCCAGTAAAATATATGTAGCAACCTTACCTCAGAGGATGTTTCACTTCCCTAAGGAGTAACTGCAACACTATTAAAAGCTTCCAGCTTTTTGCCAAATATATGGTGTAACGGGTTTTACCCTGGCTGGATGCTAGAGGCCTGAATGGTCGCTCAGTCCCGATAATAAGATGATATACGAAGGGTGGTTTGGAATAAGGCAGTTTAATAGGAGCACAAATAAGGTAAAGCAAAAGCCCGCGCAGAAGCAAAGCAAAAGAACTAATCTCTACTTCCTCATCTGCAGAAGTATCCACATCCAGGGAAGTAGGGCTCCTATGCATCTCAGGAAGCAGTCATCCAGAACAATGAATGCCCCCCGTCCTTGCTCCCTTCCTCAGCTTTTATATCTGAACTGATGTCATATGGTATGGAATATCCCTTTGGTCAGTCTGGGTCAGCTGGCCTGCTCATATGCCCTCCCAGAATCTCCTCCTCAGTTAGGGGGAAGGGGCAGTGTGCCCAGCTGTAGTCAAAACACTTTTGTGTTATCAACACCCTTCCAAAGCACAGCATTGTGAGGACTGTTATGGACTCAGACAGACCCAATACATATGGTTACTGTCAGTTCAACTCTGAGATGTCGGCAAATGCTTGGTCTTTAGAATTTCACTTGTTCTAAGAGATCAGCCGCATTTGGGAAGATGTTCATGACCATGAGTGAGCAAGGAGATGGTTTTAAAGGCCACTACTTGTCTTTCAAAATATAATTTCAATTATGACCAAATGCTCTTGCTGTTTTTCTCTTGGGGAGCAAGATATGTGAAGCGTTTGGTGGATTTTTGTTTTCTTCATTTTTGGTTGGTTGGTTGACTGGTTGGTTGGTTGACTGGTTCTTTCCTACACAGAGAATTTTTTCCTAGGTTCAACCTAGGAAAGACACTTGACAAAGAATTTGTTTTTTATCTTAACAAATTAATGGTTACTTAAATAATAAACAAATAAATGGAAAGGGTTTTTTTTAACCCTCTGTGCAAATGAGGTTATATCCATGAAAATACACTTACTCATTTTTTCCCCCTAGCATATGAAAAGTAGCAAGCTGACTCTGTAGGAAAACTTTAGACTGTTATTTAGCTTTGCAGTATACCAAAGAGTTTTTCTGAGGACAGAAGCACAGCTTCAGCTCTAAGGAAGGTTCAAACTATTTAAGCACTACTTCACAATATAAATAAATCTGTTATGGAGAACTGAACAAAGCAGTGAAATTCCACTAAGTCTAACCTTAGCTGAAGTTATCTGTGACTTATGCAATCTAAATGAGACTGTGATAGAAAACTTAATCAGAAAACATCTGTCTTCTAAGATGTAAGATTCTGCTTTCTCTGAAGTCTGTTTAACAAACTCTGATTGCTTTTTTCCTAATTGCAATAGAAAGAGTGGGACCAGATTGTTTCTATTTATATATGCAAAGGAATTGCTTCTCTGAGGGTAAGATTTGAGCCATAAAAAACACAAAGTAAAGCACAAGTCCTCAAGCCTTCCACAAAATCTTCTATTAATTTATTTCACCACTGAAGTGATTACCAGCCAAACTGCATGCTTTAGGTTTGTACTCTGATTTTTAAGACTTGAATAACATCTTATGAAGTGAGGTTAGGGAAGCAGTCCAAGAGCATAAGCTTAGCCTGTTGTCCTCTCTTAGTATTTTTCAGTCACTCTCCTTTTTCAGAAATGCTTTAAGGAACAGCTATTACACAGTTCAAATGTAGCAAATAAAGTTTTCAAACTAATTCTAACATCAGTAGTTGATACCATTTAAATTCTGATTTCTGTAAAAACAGTACTGGATGTTAGTGGTGATTATGCCTTCCTCTGCATTTATTTTTCACCTGTACAAGTTACAGTGAAATAACTCCCATGATTCCCAAACTTACTCTTTTATCAATCCCTCTTCATACTGCACTTTTACAGCAATAAAAAAAATAATTTTACTGGCACATTATCCCAGCTATGTAGATTTCAAACAAACATGCATGCACTGTTTTAAAGGAGTCTGAACATGATTTAATGTAAGATATGTACTGTCTTTTCCACATAAGATGCTTACAGTATTATGGCATACCAAAGAGTTAGATTTGTAACACAGAAAAAATTATAAAATGCCTAATCTCAAGAATTAAATTAAAGAATCATAGAATATTGTGTATTGGAAGGGACTCACAAAGATCACTGAATACCAGCTCCTGGCCTTGCATAGCCCCAAGAATCAAACCATGTGCCTGAGAGCATTGAAGAGTTAAATGTGACTGAAATATGAGCTTAGTTGTTACCTATTAATTTAATTGAAGATAAGCATACTATTTTGTAAAATATCACAGCATGGGACACACATGAGAGGAATGTTGGAAAAAATAATACAAGGCCTTGCCTGATGTTTTTTTGGGTTTTTTTCCATTCCACCTGTGAAAGAAAATAGATTCTCAACACTAGTTGTTGGACAACACTCTTTTAAGGTAGCAGCCACAACACACTCACAGACTTATTTTGAATATAGAATCAGAGACTGCAGTTATTAAAAATAAGTTTCAGGTCCACGGTTGTACTACAAAAAGAAAAAGAAAAATCCCAAACTTTCTCAAAATACTTTCAATTTGATATTTGATTTAATGGATGTAATGAGGTTAGGTTGTTTATTTGGTGTGAGTTTTTTGTGATTGTTTGCTACACTCGGGAGCACTTTTCTTGCAGTCCAGATTGCCCTGACACAACTTGATTCAACCTTTAATCTTAATTAATATTTCTTTTACTATTTAAAAATCTTACACAGACAGTGCAATTTCTGGTAATTGTCAGGCCTGTTCTCATTCCTGTTACCCCAAGCTTTTAACTCCAGTCATTTTAACTCATCGTCAACCTTGCAAGAAGGATTACTTATCAATTATTGTACAGGACACTGAAATAACAAAGTGTGGTTAATAAAAATCATGCTGCTAAATCCAATTAAATGAAAAACACATATGAAACATATATGAACAATACCAACAAGGTGACTGCTACATGTAGGATTAGTAATGAAACCATGTGACGCTCATTTATCAATTTTTATTACTACCACTATGGAAAACAGAAGAGGCAAGGAAGAACACTGAAGCAATGATGGTAAAAGACTTAAGAAGACAAGTCGTGGGGAATATGTAATGGAATTCTCTGAAGTAAGGAGAAAGTTGATCATAGAATTTTGTCTGTGGCTCAGGAGGTTGCTTGGAGACAAGGGAGAGCCGTGACGTGGCTGCAGTTCACTGGTCTGGTTTGGGGGACAGGTGGTGTGAGTATGGAAGAGCTCTTGTAAAAAGAGTGTGAAAGAATCATTCTGCTTCCTGGGCTATCAATTACAGACTCAATACAGCAGCTGGGCTAGTTCAGCTGAAAGTGAAGACGTAGTGACTGCGAGGAAATAAACACGGTTTAACAGTATTGGAATGTAAAGGTAGAATGTAAGGAAGAGAGAATGATGTAGTATTAATGACTAAACTTGCAGAAAAAAAGGAGACAATGCAGAAGTTTTGAGATTTATATGTTACTTTAGTACTTTATTGTTGATAAGAAGTGTTTTAAACAGTTAAATGACAAAAAAAGTTGTGACGAAATCATGCAGCTTTTCTGCTTGAACAACACAGACTATTGAGGCAGCCTGGTGAGACTTGGCAATATGTGTAGACAGACTCAGATCATGACACAGAAAAGAAAAACCAGCCAGTTAAACAATAGTTTACTACACCTGATTCAAAGACTGGTATGAGCAATAAGAAATAACAGAAACATGAGGCAGGAAATGACTTGGAAAACAAAATATGAGATTTGAATTTAGTATTGGAAAAGTGGATGTTATATTAATGCACATATTTTTTTAACACCCACCTCTAACAAATTATCAAGACGATGTACCATTCTCTTCTTCTTCAGACAGTGTAACCTCTGACACAGCATCAGTGATACTTGTGTCAGGCTCAGGTCTCACACCCCTTGAGGACAGTAGCTTAAGATACTTTTGTTTCCCTCAAGGTCTCCTGGCATTCCTTTCTGCCCGCTGTCTCACAGCACCGTATGTCTCCAGTTATAAAGCCATGATAGTTTGAAGCGTCACTCTTTCAAATGGATTCCAGAAGTGACCCAGATGAAAAATATCAAGCCTCTCTCTCTCTCTCTCAAAAAAATGTGCTGTTATTTTTCTCCAACAAATCAGTGTTAACTCATTTTGTTAACACAACATCGTCATGCACAATTGTGCCCATGCAACATGGAAGCCTCAGTTTAATTTCATGCATGTACTTCCTATGGCAGCATTTGTTAGAGCTGATGAAATATACCTTGTGAAATGAATGGTAGATGTGTTTATGACAGTAGCTTTGGAGGCATTGATGGTTTTGCAGCTGTTCTCTGACGAGATCTTGTTTGGTTTTGTGTTTGCTGATCAATAGAAAATTCACTTTTGGATGGTTAGATTGAAAACAAGAATGAAGAAGGATTTTTCATCTTCCAGAGTGACATACAATTGTTTAAGAACTCTTCTGAATAAATTCCCTTGCAGGATGAAACACAGCAGAGCAATGTATATCCAATGGAATTTCCTCTTTTTACAATAAGAAGTAAAATGCAATATTGTCGCTTTTCCAAACAAGTTTCTTCTTTTGACTGAAGAAAGTAATATTTAAAGAAGAGGTTCCAAGTATTCTTATGAGAGCAGACACCTGGGTGTAGTCATCTGCCATGACTATGTGTGAGTCATGCTGCAGCTCCTGCAGTGTCCTGCTGCTCAGGATTCAATTAAATATGACACATCTACCTTCCAAAATTCCATTTTGAGATTCTTCCACAAGTGTTCCTATATATTTTACATATTATTCCATAGGTTTTCTCATAATAATTTAAAACCTTATAAAAGCGCACCTAAGTGATTAAACCAAAATTAGTACTACTGAGCTGAAGACATGGTGCTTGCCTTTACTTATGCAGAAATGGTGCTGTGTAGAGCATCACTTAATGTTCCTCCATGCAAAAGTTAGGGCCAGTCTTAAGATTTCTTTTGTCTCTGACAAAATTTTGCAAGTTGTCATTGTATGGAGCTTCTAATACCCTTCCCTAAATCTACAGCATAGAAGCAGACCTTCTGAAATGGTATCAAAAGCACTAATAAAAGTGGAATGTGGGAGAATCGTGTGTAAATTAATACTCAGCTATTACAGCTAGTAGAGTAAATCAACAGCATTAATACATAAAAAATAAAGTAGAAGTAACACTGCATGACACATAAAAAAATTTACTTTAATGTGAGAGAATGACAGGACATAAAGATACAGTACATTTCACTTCATAAACCCAAGTTTGCGTCCTGCATTACTGTCAGCTAAAGCTTCAAATTTAAATAATATATATAAATAGAAGTTCAATGTTGTGTTTCCATAGCCAGTTTCATATTCTCCTCAATAAATTAGACGAGATATATCAAGTTACCTACTTGAAACTGGCAATTCACAACCAATTTTGTGACTAAATGCATCACAGATTCTGATATTGTCAAGGTTTAACCCCAGCCAGCCACCAAGCCCACACAGCCACTCACTCACTCACTCACTCACTCACTCACTCACTCACTCACTCAGTCTCCCACCAGTTGGATCAGGCAGAGAATAGGAACGGCAAAGACCAGAAAACTTGTGGGTTGAGACAAAAGACATTTTAAAAAGAAAAGCAAAATACATGCACAGAAGCAAAGGAAAAAAAAAGGAATTAACTGCTACCCATGGCCTGACAGGTCTTCAGCCATCCCCAGGAGAGCAGGGCCCCATCACACACAACAGTGACTTGAGAAGACAAACACCATCACTTCAAATGTCCCCCGCTTCCGTCTTCTTCACTTGACTTTATATACTGAGGATGATGTCATATGGTATGGAATATCCCTTTGGTCAGTTTGGGTCACCTGTCTCAGCTGTGTCCCCTCCCAACCTCCCATGCACCCTGATGTCTTCACCAGTGTGGCAGTGTGAAAAGAGGAAAAGGTCTTGGCTCTGTGTGAGCACTGCTGTTTAAGCAGAAGGTCTTTTAAGTAAACATTTCATTTTGTTATTACTATCACTTCTTTGCATCACTACTTTACTGATTGACCAGTCATTTTGTATTTCTAGCTCTAACGCTCACATGTCAACTGACTTGAGCTTTTTACAGTTGTGATATAAAAATACGGACATGGAAGCCTGCAGAGTATTTGGAAACTGTTTGCCTGTGACTGAAGTGAAGGAAGTAATAAGGTTGTCCCCTCAGCCTAAAGGATAAACTCTACTTGACCATGAGCTGTGCTGGGTGAACAAAGTAATTTGTCTGTTATTACTGAGGAATTTGTCTGTTATTAAGAGGAAGGCCATGTAGGGACAACACAAGGGAGAAAGGCTTCAAACTTAAAGAGAATAGGTTTGGATTAGATATGAGGAAAAAATGATTTAATGTGAGGGTAGTGAGGCACCACAGGCTGCCCAGAGAAGTTGTGAATACCCCACCCTCACAGTGTTCAAGGCCAGGTTAGGTGGGGCTCTGAACAACCTAGTGTGGTGGAAGATGTCCCTGACCATGACAGAGGGGCTGGAAATAGAAGAACTTTAGGATCCCTTCCAACCTGAACCATTCTGTGTTCTATGACGATTACTGAAGAAAAATGAAATTATTAGTAATTTTTATTCCATAAAAACTATAATGCAAGTATAGTGACTGAGATGAAATTGTACTGGAGGGTTGGGGGACAACTCTGTATCTCCATTCTTTTTGCCCTGTATCTGACTAAACTCCACGTACGCTTATAACACAGGTCTGGATTCTTACTGGATCTGGATTCAACTGGATCCTGCTGTCACCTCAAGAGTGCAGAAGCATGTTCTGGCCTGCTGCCAACCCCTTGGCACACATCTGACAGCATCCTGTGGAGGAACTGAAGGATTACTGACTGTATCACCCAACCTGTGGCGTCGAGTTGCTCGAGCAAGGAAGAAGGCGATGGGAGGCTCGGATAGATAGAGCATGGTGCCCATGGTTCCACTGTTGTGGGTTCTGTCCCTGGGTGGACATTCGCTTGGGAGTTGGACTAGATGATCTTTGTGGGTCCCTTCCAACTTGGAATAACCTGTGAACCTGCGAACAGTGAATTGATGTGGAGCTTATGTTGCCAACTTTTAAAAAATACCTTTTTTGAGCAACAGGCTTGAGAATGAACTGGGAATGGAATGTGTAGACCATCACACTTCAGTCAGTGGTAGACCATTGCACTTCAAGTCAGTGCTTCCTAATTTGGTGTTGGGTCACAGAATCACAGAATTGTTAGGGTTAGAAGGGGTCTCTGGAGATCATCCAGTCCAATGCCTCGCCAAGGCAAGTCGCTTGGAGCAGGTGACACAGGATCATGTGTCCAGGTGGGTTTTGGATGTCTCCAGAGGGGGAGACTCTACCACTTCCCAGGGCAGCGTGTTCCAGTGCTCTTCCATCCTCAGCTGGAAGCAGCTCTTCCTCATGTTGAGGTGGAACTTCTTGTGTTTTATTTCATGGCCATTGCTCCTCTTCTTGAGCACCATTGAAAAGAGTACAGCACCATCCCCTCTGAGATATTTATATGCCTTAATTATTTCACCTGTCAGTATTCTCTACATTAAAAGGGCCCGGCTACCGCAGCCTCTCCTCGTGAGACAGGCGTCGCCCTGACTCCCAACTGTTCTGCAGTAAAACCGGTTGGAAGCACAACGAGAAACGCACGTGCCCGCTCCCGGTGCAGGGACAGCGCAAGGACAGGCACCAGCACCGGAGAGACGGCACGGTCGGGGCAGGGCNGAGGGCACGGTCGGGGCAGGGCCGGGTCCCCGAGGGGGCACAGGGGGAAGGGTGTCCCCACCCGAGGGCGGCGGGAGACGCGCCCGGGTCGCCCCTGCTCGCGCCCCTCCGCGCGGACNATCTGACAGCATCCTGTGGAGGAACTGAAGGATTACTGACTGTATCACCCAACCTGTGGCGTTGAGTTGCTCGAGCAAGGAAGAAGGCGATGGGAGGCTCGGATAGATAGAGCATGGTGCCCATGGTTTCACTGTTGTGGGTTCGGTCCCTGGGTGGACATTCGCTTGGGAGTTGGACTAGATGATCTTTGTGGGTCCCTTCCAACTTGGAATAACCTGTGAACCTGCGAACAGTGAATTGATGTGGAGCTTATGTTGCCAACTTTTAAAAAATACCTTTTTTGAGCAACAGGCTTGAGAATGAACTGGGAATGGAATGTGTAGACCATCACACTTCAGTCAGTGGTAGACCATTGCACTTCAAGTCAGTGCTTCCTAATTTGGTGTTGGGTCACAGAATCACAGAATTGTTAGGGTTAGAAGGGGTCTCTGGAGATCATCCAGTCCAATGCCTCGCCAAGGCAAGTCGCTTGGAGCAGGTGACACAGGATCATGTGTCCAGGTGGGTTTTGGATGTCTCCAGAGGGGGAGACGCTACTACTTCCCAGGGCAGCGTGTTCCAGTGCTCTTCCATCCTCAGCTGGAAGCAGCTCTTCCTCATGTTGAGGTGGAACTTCTTGTGTTTTATTTCATGGCCATTGCTCCTCTTCTTGAGCACCATTGAAAAGAGTACAGCACCATCCCCTCTGAGATATTTATATGCCTTAATTATT
>WEKX01006541.1:124-65607 GCA_013390025.1 Pitta sordida | reverse complement strand
TGAGTCGGGGTCCGCCCCCCCCAGGGGCGGTGGGGGTGACGGGGGTGGGAGCGCGGTGCCGCCCGCGGAGGCAGCGCGGGGGCGGCGGGAAGGTGCTCCGCTCCCGCAGCTTTGTTCTGCTCGTGTCAAACGCTCTAGAAGGTTCATCTTTCATCGCGAGGTAGGTGGATGCTGCTCTTGCTTCGCAGGCTGGAAAAGCGAGGCACAAAAGCGGCTCACTCGCCGTTGCACCGTGTTATAATGGCAGGAGCGAGCAGAGAACTGCAGAAGTGCTGGAATCACTTGGGTGTATCCGCCTTTCGAATTGTTAGTACTACTGCCTTAATATTAAATCACGTGTGAACAAAAATTAAGAACCATTTGAATATTTGTCGTTTACTTCTGTCAGCGGGATCTCTCTTCACAGGTTTTACGGTTTGTTAACTTCCACTTCTGAAGGAACCACTTAAGAGAGGAGGCAAATAGTTGATGTCGGAGAATCTTAATAAAATAACTGTATAAGTTTGTGTCCGGAAAAAGAAAAGTACTGTTTTCCTTAGTTTGCCCTTCTGCTGTTACTGGGAGACCGCCAGGCTTTCTGTCACTGGATAATCCTTTCAGAACTGGTCAACATTACCCCGGAGCTAAGGCCAGTGGTGTCCTGTATAGTGCTCTGTGGGTTTTCACTGGGTTGGGTGTCTGTTGACTAGGCAACGTTTTCGTTTTTTTTCCAGGGAACGTTTCCACTTTCTTCTACACGTCTCCTCGCTTATCAGGTGCTACTCAAATACCTGTAAAATCATCTCTCTTTCTGTTTTCAATGCTTGAAACTCCTCTCTGGAGTCATTACTACAAAATGTCCACATTGATTTGGCCACTGAATCTGCAGGAATTTTTTTTGCTATTGACTGTGTTTATGCTGTTTGGCTACCTCTTTTTCACTATCTTCTATTGAGCTTGTAAACACTTTCAAGGTGCAAGTGCTTCTCCTATACTTACAGTTCTCCTGTAAATCTGTAGTTCTACTATACTTACATACTTCATTCACTCATGTCAATTATTATTCCAATTCAAATAAATATTAAAAAAAAATGAGAGAATATATCATGGGTTGGAGTTCTGAAATTTCTTGTCTTGTCAGTGTTTCCCTGCTGAAAGGCAGCTGATGGAGTCTTGCAGGTGAGAATGATGTTGCTAGGGCCCATTTAGACGTCTTAGGTCTTTAAGACACTAGGGCAGGATATATATATATTACAGGTAGTTGGTGTATGATTTAAATAGCTGAGTCCAGTTTCCACATCTTTATAAGTGAAACTGGTATTAACATCTTACATAATGTATGCAGCTGGAGTTTTACTTCATTAATTAAATCCTTCTTCTCAATGGGTATCTTCTTAGGAAGAACATCTCACTAAACAAGGCTTATGCCTTGACTTGTTCAGAATCGGGGCCTTTTGAGGTGAGACTTTTCATTCCTGACTTCATCTTGCTGCTCAGCTATTGGGAATTACATGTGTATTCAGCTTCCTGTCTACCAGGAATGAAATTAAATCAACAGTACGTACCATAAGCATTCTTGAGGCAGGTTAATTAGCTCTGGTCAATGCTGAGGAAACAAATCATACTCAAACTGGTCTCTCTTCCTATGTCAGACATATACTGTAGTTGGCTCTTTCAAGCTGTGGTTTAACAATACAAAAGTCCTGGGTAGTTCCAGGAGTTTGTGAGATTACTGCTCTTTCTGGCTACTGGTCAGTGCTGGGCTGCCTTAACTGTGTTGTGTTGTGAACTCATCCAACTTCAATCAAAACTCTGCAATATTGAAGTTATTCTTTGTTTGTCGCACTTCTTTGATCCAGCCTGAAATGCTACCAGGCAATGCTGTCCTGAGGGGCCCTGGGGGACGGAATACAGAAAATAGTAAAGAAAGGGCAGTAGGAAAGTTTTACACTGGTACGTCGCAGCCTGTCGGCTTGTAGATTGGATGCTGATTTCCCAGGAATTTCCTCCTGAAAATGTTCTTGTATGGAATGGAGAGAAAGAAGGTCAGATATTATCTAAAAACCAACAAGCATTCTAGCAGTATGCCTTGGGAAGCTGTAAGTTGTAAGAACGGAAGATTTTCAAAAAACATAGGAACGCCTAAGTTTACAGGCAGATGATTAATCCAATAATCCTGTGCTGTATGATCACACTATTTACATATTGTGATAGGATAGAATATTTCACTTTACTTGCTTCTTTTCACTTATTGTGATACACTTATAGGTGTATCTAAGTCAGGGCTGATTTTATGTGTGTGGAAAGGAGTAGGCCTTAAGATTGCTTATGGAAGCTCAGCCTCCTTACCTGTTAGCAGCTTTTAATGAAATATATTCTGCATAAATAGTTGGGATCTGCCGTAATTTATGTGTTCAGATATGTTTTACTGGAGATACTTTGCTTCACTTTCTTCCTCAACAAGCTACAGGGCACAGTGTCAGAGAGGAAGAACATTCTAATTATGTTGTAGGGAACTGGAGCTGCTCCCTGGCTGGCCTCTCTTCCTGCTGGTCAGAGGAACTGAAAAGAGATGGAGAAGTTGGACTCCCAAATAGTTTCTGGAGCGGCAGTATACTGGAAGGTGGGAGAGGAAAAGAAGTGGGTTGTGTAGCAGAATGGTTTCCTAAGATGTCAAAGGGGATTGAAAATCTGAATTCTTATAGACTGATAGAGTGGTATTCCCTCTTAGCAAACAATTCATGGCTTATCAAAGAGAGAAGATGTCTGCAGAAGTAAGCCCTTAGCACTGAGAGAGTTCTCAAAGAGGTCACTATCACATTCTCTCTGTCCTTCACACTATTTAGAAAATAGTTACTGAGGTGTTGGGTTGGTTGGGGTTTTTTAGCAAAACTGTAGATTTTTGTGACAAATACACGTTTGAGTCAACTTGTTTAGAGGGAACCTGGATACCTCAGCAGCTGGATGGTCTTTTGATAGAGGAGCAGATTGATTTCTAACTGCTAATTAGAGAAGACAACTATTTTTCTGATTTTATTTTTCTCATTTTGAGTGGCTGTTTTAAAGCAAAACCTTGAGGGATCCATTGGCAAGTTAAAATGGTAGAAAACATTTCAAATATTTAAAATTTAATGACTCATGTAAACATTAAATGATACTTCTGTGTGATTGTCTCAAGTATTTGATGAAATCAGACAACAGGTGCTACTTTTCCAGGAAGACCACTTTTCTGACAGTACTTCATCAGGTGCTCCTTCTCTGGTACATGAAATTAAAAGATACAAACTGAAGTTTCCGATTTTGAAAATAAAATAAAGATGGCCTGTGGTTCTGAAACGTCACTGGAAATTACAAATACCCAAAGACTGAAGAAGACTGAGAGTAAGAATCTTTGGCACCAATGTGTTCTCTTTCAGTGTTGTAGATAACAGTAGTGTTAAAAGAGACTCAGACATTCTATGTCTGGTCCTGACACCTATCCAGAATATGTATGTAGGTTCAAGTTTATATCATGGAAAGACTCCAAAAATGGGGAGAATAAGACAGATTAACAATGCAGTGGTGACCAAGAGAGCATTTACTGGTCTTATTTCATTGCCAAACCAATCTAAGTGCAGTCTGCCCTCTTCCACTTTGTGCCCTCTTATATTGCAGCTTCACATCTTTGCAGAGTGATTTTTCAGTGATTAAGGAGGCCCATTTCGGGACTGCGCATGCGCGACTGGACATGCATGAATATTCAAACGAGACAATCATGAATATTCAAATCAACCCCCATGCCATACCGCACGGACCGTGGGTGCACTGCTCTGCCCGTGGCGAGCTGCGCCGGCCCCGCTCTGCCCCTCCGCTCCAGGCCACGACAGCCCCCTTTCCCTTGGCTCCACTTGGGGCTCCGCTGGTCCCCCCCACTCCCCTCGGCTCCACTCAGGGCCGTTGGGACAGACTAGGTGGAAAAGTACCCTTGAGCTCTCAATATTGTCAATTGCTGTCTAGTTTTTCACTCTGAGGTGACTGAGCAGTGGAACAGGCTCCCCAGGGAAGTGGTCACAGCACCAAGCCTGACAGAGTTCAAGAAGTATTTGGACAAAGCTCTCAGGTACATTATGTGGTTCTTAGGGCCAGGAGTTGGACTCAATAGTCCTGATGTGTCCCTTCCAACTCACCATATTCTGTGATTCTAACTTATCCACATTGGACATGATGACCTTTGTAGTTCTTGTAAGAGCTTGTTATGAAACAGTGCAGTGGTCAAGGAAGATGCTGTCTGCTTTGACATCGGTTACTAGGAATCCTGAATGGTGAAATGAGATTGAGAAAGAAGAAACAGCTCCTGTTTCTTCTCCTATGGTCTTCTGCTCCTTTTATTAAAACTTTGACACTTCTGTGGCAATCCTAAACAAAGGGCAACTGTGCAGGCTAGCTGTAACTTTGAAACATCTCCATTGGTTTTAGCTTACAATTTTATATAAATCTATTTCTTACTCTGTTATTATGAAGTAGTTTTCCTAATAGAAAGGATGATACTTTTGAACTTCCGTAGAAATGGAGGAGAGGACTGGAAGTGCTGTCATGAGGGTAAATGTTTGCTAGTGCTTCCAGATGCTGAGTTCGTAAATGTGGGCACAGTGTTTGTGCTGATATTCTTTATTCCTGGCGTCTGTGGCAGTTGTGGTATTTCTAAGACTTGCTGTTTGATTATACAGTAATTTAGATTGGCAGGAACCCCTGGAAGTCACCTGATCCAACCTCGTGCTGAAAGCAGATCCTGCTGGATTGGATTGCTCAGGGCCATGTCCTGGTGAGTTTTGAATAAATCCAGGAATGAAGATTTTGCTCTCTCTCTGGGAAACCTGTTCCAGTGTTTGACAGCTGTGAGAAGATTGTAATATGTAATCATAATTTTCCATCTTACATCTTGTGTTCATTGCCTTCTATCTTTTCAATGTGTACCTCCAAGTGTTCCATTTAGTTTTCTCTGTATAGCTGAAGACAGCAAAAAAATTCATCCTTCTCTTAGCCATTACTACTGAAGACTGAACAAACCCATTTCTTTTAATTCCTGCTTGTACATAATGTGCTTTATTTTGGAAAGTTTCCTCTGGGCTTCCTCTGCTATGTTAATGTCTGTCTCTTACTTGCCCAAAGGGGACATGGTACCTCAAATATGATTCCACAAGTTGTTGAGTAGAGGAGAAGCAGTGCTCCTATAGATCTGCTGGTTATGCTGCTGTTAGTGCAGGGCAGGATACTGTCGACTGTGTTTGCCACAGTAACACACTGATGGCAGTGCCTTGTCTGAGGGTTTTGTAAGAGTCTGTGTATGGTTCACTGCAGCTCAAGGAATGCACTGAAATGGGAATAAAACAATTAGCTTGTTTAAAACAAAACAAATACGTAATTTGTTACTATCCCTCGCTCATGCTGTGTGGAAATACCTGATAAAAGGCTGATGAGTTTTGCAGAATGTGATAGATGTTCATGTTTACATTTTTGTATTTTTTTGTTCATGGTTTTTTTTTTTTTTTCACTGTTGCTTCTTTTACTCCTCTCTAGGGAATTGTTTTCATGGGTCTCTTCCAAGTTTCTTGAGTGAATGAAACTTGTCTGTCCCATTGTTGCATAATTTCTTCAGGGAAATGTCTGTACCGCAGACCTGGTTGTTGTTTGGGAGCTATTTTCAGCTATATTCTGTTATTAAAGTTTGTATGTTATTAAGCTTCATTTGGAGGCAGGAGTACTTCCATTAGCTTCCATTTCGCTTGCACTTCAGTTCCACAAATTATAATCAAGTCCTTTAACTTAGAAATTTTAGTCAACTTTCTGTTTAATTGGGTCTTTCATTTTTCTCTTGTGAGGAGAATGAGGTTTAAATATTCTCTGCTTGGATTTCTGATTTCCTGTGTTCTTCACTATTCTGACTAATGGCTTGAACTCGTTATGAACTCAGGCAATTTCATGGATAAGTTTTCTGCCTTATTCTGGGAGGTGCAAAGCTTTTTCCATTGGCCCAGCACGGTCATTCCTAGCACTTAATGCTGAATAAATTTTTGTAGTTTGGTCATTCATGACTGTCTTTCACTTTTACCAACAGGTTAGCTTTGACTAAACACGCATATTTCTTTCTGAATCACTTGTTTTGCATCTTTATCTGATAGTTTTCCTGAAGTCTTAGATATTAGTAGTTATTAGTCAGGGAACTTCCCTGCATAAGATTTCAATGACTACTCATTTTGTGATGCTGCTCTTAGTCAGGAAAGGGAAAAAAACCCAGGCACTTGCAGCTAACTTCACAAGGACAAAGTAATTATGAGACCTCATGTGAAATGAATTTACACTTAAGCCAGCTAGTTATTTGAATGTGTTTTTCTCGTGGGTTGAGAAGGAGAGATTGTATTTGCTGGGGACATTTATTTGAACTGTGGTACTTTGCTAGCATGGCCAAAGCTTTAACTCTTTCCACATCTATCTATGATGAAAGATAGCTTATCTATTAGCTTTTCATTAATAAGGCTGTTTCTACAAGTGAATATCTCTTCTTGAATTTCTACATCTCTCAGTCTGTTTTAAGGTATCTTTTCTATTCAAACTATGCAATGGTGTTATGGGGAGCAGCGTGCAATGATTATGCATCATGTGGGATGATCCAGTGCTAGATTCTTGTGAACACAGCGTAGAGATTGGTTGCAGTACTTTAAGATATAAAAGATGCTTTTTTGCAAGGTATCCCTAAGAGTCAATTCACTTTCTCAGATTACTTTGGGTATGATCCTTTGCTGTTAAATTGTTTAATGAATCAATTCTACATATCAAGTCACTATCCTGTAGTAGAAAATATTTCTGGATCCTATATGTTTTAGAAGCAGAGCTTCTGCTGAGCTCTATTTACTGTATATTTATATTAATAGTAGAATTTAATCTTTAACACTTTTGTATTAATTTTCCGTGAATGAGTTCTTCCAATAGGGTATTTATGTCTCAAGTATTGCTGGGAATAATATCATAACCTTGAGATGAGAAAATATTCCTGTGGGATGTGGTCTAGAAATGCCCCCGTGAGATGATTCCCCATTTAAAATTGCTAGTGGAGAACTTTCTGTTAACTCTTTTGAATCCATGTCAATTTTTATGTGGTATGTTGAATGCGCTTTTCAGAAGTCCTGTGCAAATAGATGTTGACTAGAAGATGAGTAACTTTAGAGTCAGTGGTCATTTGGCAAGACCTGTTTTCTGTAAAGCTGTGTTTATTGCATTTGAATTTTGCAGTATCTGTATATTCTCTATGAAGTCTTTCCTGTCTGAAGCTTTTCAACAATTTTTTTCCCCCTGGAAAAAACAGTATATAATGTTGCTCCAACTGCTCTGATGATCCGTCATCATCTCACTTTTTACGTTTGGGGGATGCTAACTTATCACTATTTGGTTTGAAAGCATTGTTGAAATAAGTATATTTCCATGTTTGCTTTTAGGTTTGTTTGTTTGTTTGTTTTTTAGGATAAAAACTGTACTTTTAAATCCAATTTGTGATCTCTAGATTTGTTAATCTTATGCCTGGCATTTAAGAAATCATTGTTTGCAATCTGATTAATGCTTTTCTATGTTCCTAAAGTAATCACAGCTTTAACTTCCTACTGTTGTTCAGAATGTCGGTCATTGATCCGGTTTTGACTTCACTTGTTCTGTTGTACATATTACTACATGTGTTGTTTCTTGGTGTGTGGCCTATTTTTTTGGCTTTGCTTTGGTGTATGTGTACAGGATGACGAATTACTAAGTTTCTACATAAAATTGAGTTTTGTGCTCTTTCTGTGGAGCTGACAGATGGTATTGTGAGAAATACTTTAATTTTTGGAATACTACTTGGAAGGAGCTTGACTCCCTAAGGGAGGATGACCTGCAAATGAGACCTTTTTCTTAAAAAACTGGTGTAAATAGTCTTCAGGTGAATACTTAAATTACAGAAAACTACTTGATGTAAAATATTGAGCCATTTTAAGACATATTTTTATACTTTAATAATTAATGCATTGCCACCCTCCTTCCTCTCAATGGTCTTGTTTCCTGTCTAACACTTAAAACTATTAATAACTAAAACTATTAATAACCAGTGAGCCAAAAAAACTTGAGACAAAAAATGAGCCGTATGATATTTTTAATATGTCCTCTGAAATACAGGATGATCCCTTTAATGCCCTGATGTACTTTATCAGAGTGAGTTTTAAATAATGCCATAAACCCAGCACTTTTGATGACTGATATGTGGGTGTGTGTTCAATTTCACTGATTTAGGTATAAGTTCATGCTCACACTGCCAGTGGAGCTTTAGGTGGAACTTTGAATACACTATTGATTCCAAGGTGTCGTATATGGATGCGTTGTTTTAAATATTCTTCACTGCACTTCCCGTTCAACTACCTTGTAAACTGTATGACAGTCTGTATTTCATGTTTCTTGAGTCAGAAATTCTCTTTCTTAGTTACTACAGACCATGTACAGTGAAATCAGGGGAATATGAAATGATTCTAGGTGGTTACATTGTTAGATGTTTTCTATGGTTACACGTGAAATTTGCCTTCCTCATTTGTGCATTGCCTTGCATTGTGACAGTGATGGTTGGTGCAAATGCAGAAAGGCAGTGGTAGAAGAAAAATCACAGAATAATTGAGGTTGGAAGGGACTTCTGGAGGTCACCTAGTCCAACCTCCTTGCTTAAGCTGGGCCACCTGGAGCTAGTTCTCCAGGACTGTGTCTAGACTGCTTTAGAGTGTTTCTGAGGACATTCTTCACAACCACTATAAGCAACCTGTGCTCCATTCCCCTCGCTGTATAGAACTGTTTCCTGGTGTTCAAGTGGTAGCTCCAGTGTTTCAGTCTGTTCATTGTCTCTGGTCCTGTCACTGGATACTTCTGAAAAGAGCCTAGTTCCTTCCCTCTTTGTACCTTCCCTTCATATACATTCTATACATATACACCCGCTCTTTCTATATATTTATGTGGTCCCTTTGAGCCTTCTCTTCGAACTGAACAGTCCCAGCTCTTCTCAGCCTTTCATCCTAGCAGAGATACTTCAATCCCTTTTGTTTTATTCACGGCCCATTGCTGGATGATCTCCAGTTCCCTCTACTCTCTTGTGGAGCTCAGAATTGGGCACAGTACTCCTGGTACTCCAAGAACTCCAGTACTCCAGCCATCACCAGTGCTGAGTGAAGGCTGGGAAGGATCACCTTGACCTGCTGGTAACATTCTTCCTAATGTATCCCAGGATGCTGTTGACTTTCTTTGCAGCACATTGCTGGCTCAAGTTCTACTCGGTGTCCACCAGGATCTCCAAGGCCTCTTCTGACAAACTCCTTTCCAGCTGGGTGCCCCTGAGCATATATTGGTGTACAGGGTTGTTCCTCCCTGGAGGCAGCAGTTCTTGTGGATCTTCATGAGGTTTCTGTCAGCACATTTCTCCAGACTGCTGAGGTTGCTCTGGGTGGCAGCATGGCCCTCTGGCAAATCAGCTACTTACCTAATTTTTGTGTCATAAATAAATTGCCTGAGGATACGCTCTGCCTGTCATCCAGATCAGTAATAAACATGTTTAAAAGGACTGAACCAAGTCCTGACCTTTGGAGTACACCACTGGTCACTGACCTCACCCTTTTTTCTTGGTCAGTGAGCTTTTGATGTACCTCACTGCTTGACCAGCCTGTACACCAACAGTTTGTCTGTGAGGATCTTATGGGATGCAGTGTGAAAGGCCTCACTGAGATCCTGATAGGCAATGTTCACTGCTCTTTCCTGTCTGCCAGGCCAGTCATTTCATCATAGGTTATCCAGTTGGTTGAGCATGACTTCTCCTTGGTGAAGCCATGCTGACTATTTCTGGCCTCCTAGGCACACTGCTGGCTCATGTTCAGGTGGCAGTTGACCAGCATCCCCAAGTCCCTTTCTGCCGAGCAGTCCTCAAGCCACTCTTCCCCCAGCCTGTAGAGCTGCGTGGGGTTGTTGTGGCCCAAGTGCAGGACCCGGCATTTTGCCTTAGTGAACCTCAAATAATTGTGTCACAGTATCACAGTGTTGATAAGGTTGGAAAAGACCTTGAAGATCATCTAGTCCAACCTATAATGCAGCTAAAACCTAACATCTATAACATTTATATCATGGCCCTCAACACCTCATCCAGTCTAACCTTAAACACCTCCAGGGATGGCGATTCAACCACCTCCATGGGCAACGCATTCCAATGCCGGATCACTCTTTCAGTGAAAACTTTTTCTTAATGTCAAGTCTAAACCTTCCTTGCTCCCTTGTCCTCAGAAACATGACATTACAACATAAGTAGGGTTTGTGAAAACATCCCAAGCTCAGGAAGTTGCTGAGTATCAAAGTACCAAGATTACTGTGGAAGTCGTCAAACTCCAACCCTTGGTATTCTGCTGTCAGTCTTCCCCACCACAGCAGCAGAAAATATGTATTTCTCTGTTACACTTCTGGCCTGTGTGGATTATCTGCATGCTTTATTGCTGTTGCTGCTGTTTGATGTGACATTTGAACTGTGCTCTTTTTCACAGGTCTTTGGCAACAAACCTGTGCCAGTAGATGAGATTTATTTTTAGGACTAAATTAATATCTTTGATTTTTGCCTAATGATTTTAGCTTCTGACGTAATTAATTGGCTGCTCAAGCATCTGCTGCTACCTAAGCAGCTGTTGAATGATAGTGGAATAAACCAATCAGATCTGTGCTCCTTGTAACTGTGATTGTGCTGGAGACCCATGTACCTGGGACAAAGACTGCACAGAAGTGTGGAGAATGTTTCATTGTATATGTACTTTCGGGTAGAGATGGATAGTGGGTTGACAGGCAGATCAGCCAGGAAAAGGAGGTNACCTCTGAGTCTCCTCTTCTTCAGGCTGAACAACCCCAGTTCCCGTGGTTAGAATACAAGGGTAACTTGATAAAAACATGGCAAGGTTAGATTTTCCTTTTAGCAAGAGCAGCTCTTGCATAATACTTAAGCTAAGGTAGCAGCAGACTTTACCATTCTTGATTTTGAATATGTCTTCTCATGATATCTCCTTTTGAGACAATTGCCTTTTCTAGCATTCTCTCTCACGAAGATCTTGTGCGTTTCTTCAAATTTTGCTCCTCTGACAGAATGAGAAAGTTGTCCTTCAACAAAGGGGACATGCAGATGCTTTTGCAGAAAATCTATTTTATCAAGGTTTATATCTACATTAACGGGACTACAGTACCAATTCCCATAAAAATTGAGAACAGTTATACAATCCTCTGGACTTTCCTGAACACTGGTTTGAAAGGTTTAGTCTCAATTCTGTACTACGTGTATCAAGTTCCTAAAATCTTTGACCTTCTGATTGTTTCCCCCATCCCACTGCAGGGAAGTGAGCAAGCAAGTGGATGGGGATGTACCTGTTAGCCAGATCAACCCACCACACCCAGAATATGTGAAATAACATTATGTTTCTATAAACCTGCAGTTCTGCAGCAATAAAAACTCAAGTGACTTTGGCTTTTGGTATCATGTTTAAAAGGGGAATATAGCACAGAATCTGCAGAGGTTATCTATGAAATCAGTATTTGCTAGCTGATTTGTATTTAAAAAATAACATTATTTTAGTGTTGGTGTAGGAAGATATTGAAGAGAAGAGCTGACCTATGGGGGAAAAATTTATGAGGAAAATAGAGGGGTTGGTAGCAATTTGAAATGTGTTAGAGTTTGAAGAAAGTAATTCTTTGTTAATTAGGAATCTTTTGTCCTGTTTGAAAGGCAAAAATCGACTTACCTTTTCTTTCTGGGAAGCCTTGAATGTTGAAATTGTTTGAAGGTAAATAATTTTTCTTCATGGAACAAATCAAGTTACTTTTATGTTGTGAACAGGTATCTTCATATATGAATAATTTTACAGAATAAATTTTACAGAATAATAATTTTATAATAATAATTTTACAGAATTGTTCCCTGAAATGTTTAGTACAGATACTCTAAAACCCCCCAGTATTTGAATGGAAAACTACAAAAGTAACTAAATAGTTGGAATCCCAAAGGATTACTTTGCAATTAATTGGGTGAAAATTTTGAGGTTTTGTGCAAGTTTTGTGTAAGGAAGTCTGAAATTTGTCAGTTGTCTTGGATCTGATTAAGAATCATTCTTGTGGGATTTCCTACCTCTGTCATCAGGCCAAGGTTGTAGTTTTTTTGTTTTGTTTCAGTTTTAGTGGCCAGAAGGTGTTGAGACAACTTCAGGACCCCAGCAGCTGAGTAACTTTTATACACATGTAAACTCTTTTTAACCGAAAGAGGTTGGTAACCTGGCTCAGGGTTTGGGAATTACATGCCATGAGGAGCACTTGGGATTTTCAGAGCCTCAATTTTAAGTGGTAATAGTCCTTGTTTTAATGAGTTCTTTGACTGACAGGAGAACCCCTCTCCGTTCTAAAAAAAAAAATGAATCATTGTAGGGCTTGCAGATAACAGTCCTTGATAGAGTATGTTGGTGTTTTTATCTCTGTATGTAGGTGTCAGTAGAAGTGTTTGCTGATGTCGTGGAATTAATCAATATATTTTCCTTTCGAAATGCCTCAGTCCTTTGTAGTCAGTATTCTGTAGCACCAGTAAGAAGTTACCACTTGATCTGTGTCATGACACTGGTGCTGGGTCATCTGATGGAGTTCCTGAGATAATTTTCTAATTCTCTTCAATATATATGTTTTTCCCCTACTGATATGTTTAGTTCTTTCTTCCAAAGACCCTGAGCTTTTTTTTTTTGTTGCTTTTAATATGATTGTGAATTACAGCAAGTCAAATATCCCCCAGACAACTTTGTGCATAATACAGGTGAAGTGACAGATGAGCCCTTTGACCCTCTTTTCTATCAAGCATAAAAGCTGTTCTGTAAAGAAAATTTGTCCTTCCCTTTGCAATATTTTTTGAGCTCTGTGAGTCCTGGGTAGACATTTGCTTACTCAAATATAAATGCAGCTTCATTTCTTCCTGTTTAGTATTAAGAAATATCTTGAAATCAGATTTAGGCCTTTGGGTGCAAAGCTGACACAGAGGAATAGTTCATGCTTTTGTTGTTAGTGAGTCACTTAATTTCTCAGAATGTTGATTTACTCTCCCTTGATGCCTATAATAAATATTTCATGTATAATTATCAAACATTAATACTTTGAGATTGGCAGTGATTTGTACCAGTTGTATAACAAAACAGCTGTTGAGGGTGAAGGAATAGCAATATATTTTGACTTGAAGTTGTGTTAACTAATGATGAAAAATGTGGTCCATTCTGTGGGACTAAAAGATTTTCTAGACTTTTTTTGTCCTGTATTTCAATGATGTATGTGAAGATGTATATATGAGGGATGTATCCAAGTATGAAAACTTTTTGTATTGCTAAATTCAATTGTTTCTTGTAACTTGCAGTTGCTTTTTTAAGTTAAAAAAGAAGTGTCCTATAAAGTGCCTATTGACATTTTATAGTTTTGGGCTTTATGTAGAGCTGTGGTCGTGAATTGATTTTATTCTTTTGTGTTATTGCGGACCTTCATCTTGAAGAATTAAAGTTCACTAACCATGGATTCAGACACAGTAACAAATGTCGAACACATTATAAACATGTTAGAATAATTTGGAAATACCTTATTTTAATTGAAATTCAAAATTTCTCTTTGTTTTATCAGCCAACACATATCTTTTTATGGTGCAAGCTCGTGGTATAATGTTGAGAGAAAATGTAAAAACAATAGGACACATGATCAGATTGTACACTAACAAAAATACTACACTGAATGGGACAGGTAAGAATATTTCTTATTTAATTTTGTTTTTAACAGGTTTTCTTTTAAAAGCCAAACAGTAATGAAACAGCTTGATTATGAAAAGTTGGACTGATGTCCTGCTTCTCTGCAACTGAGTGCAGGTCAAATAGTTACTATTTATCAGTTCGCGTTAGTACAAAATATTTGTGATGTGTAACAAAGATATTGCCATTTAGTTATTTAGTGCTTAAAATGCTTTTATACATAATCATGCTACTGTGAATTTGTTGCTTACAAAGTTAATGCTCCTATGATATGTTACAAATTCAGTGGGTAACACAGTTTTTTACAAAAATTAATTCTTCTTTTTAAGATTATCCTGAAGGAAACAATTCTAGTGACTGTGTTGCTCAAACAACAATGTATCTTCCAGAGAACTTCACCTACTCTCCTTACCAGGCTTGTCCAGAGAAGCTGCCTTATATGAGTAAGTTTTAAACTGACCTTAATGTTTATCTAAAATTGAATTGTACTTTAAGCAAAATTTAGTTATTTTAATATAAAATACAATTGCAACGAGTCCAAGTATATAACAGAAAATAGTGAATAAAATGATCTGATGTTGGACAATGACGCTTAGCACAAGTTTCCCTGTAACTAATGTGTTACTAAACCTTTTGACTTCTTTACTTGTCATAGAATTACAGAATATCCTGAGTTGGAAGGGTCCCACAAGGATCATTGAGTCCAACTCAACACTGCATATGACATTTCCAAAAGTCGTACCATGTGCCTGGTGTGACAGCTAATGTCAGCTAAATTTTATTTACAAATCATTTTTGTTTCTGGAAATTAAATAAATATTTTTATTAATATGTAAGAATATAAAAGGTACTCATTCAGAGCTGCATGATTTGAGGAATAGTTAAAAATTTACTTTTTTGAAATGGTATTCCAACTAGAAAGATTCATGAGTCAGAAACCAAATTTCAGATCTTTTTTATCACAACTAATCACAGTTACATCAATACACAGAAAACTGAACAATATGGTGTAGTGAAGTGAGAATTGATGGAGGTGAGAAAGTGCCAAAACCCTACTGTGGTGAGGAAATGGTATTTACAAAGCAAGTGAAAAGTTGTGATCCGTAGGAAATTTTAAATAAGACTTTCATGAGCAGATGTTTAAGACCCCAAGCTGTTCAATAGGTGAAATGGTTTGACCCTATCTGGACACTGGGTACCACCATAGCTGCTCTCTCTCTCCCCTCTCCAACTGGATGGAGGAGAGAAAATACAGTCATACCTCTGTTTTTCCAGGTTTTGGGTCTCCTTGGGGTCCCACAAATCGTCTAATCCACAAACATGCGCGGGTCATTAATGTGCAAATTATTAATAAGCCACGCCCATTGCTCTGTCACTCTGGAGCACTGAGGAGTGTTTTCTGCTCCTCCCCACAGGCTTTCAGAGCACAGGGGAGCACACGGAAGTGTTTCTGACCCCTCTCTGACTGGGGAGACCCTTGGAGAATCCATGGGCTTCTCTTAGGCCACGCTGCTGCTTTTGCCGCCGCCGGGCTGCTGCCACTGCGCATGCTTGCAGTGCCGCTCTAGTGGGGAAGGGGGTTGGCAGTTGTCCTTGGGCTCGGGTCAGCTTGGGTCCATGCTGCTAGTCCTCTTGGAGCTTGGGAAATCTTAACTTTGCTACGCTGCAACACCCCGGGTCCTCTTACGGTGGTGGAGGCGTCAGTGTTGGAGGTTTTTTCCTTTAGCTGCGGCAGCTACAATGCATCTACTGGTCCCGAGTGCGGCAGCGGTGACCGTATGGACCCAGCAGAATGCCGCCTTGCCCTGCTGCGGCAGGGAGCAACAGAAGCCTCCTCCTGGCCTGGCGGCCCCGTCCCAGTACACAGTGCTTGGCCCACCACCATGCCGGCCAGCCCAGCCCTACTTTCGTGGGGCACTTTCCCTGGGGATACGTCATCACCAGGTGCGCCAGGCGCGCACCCCCCGGGCACATACCATGCTTGGCACTTGGCTTCCGCTACTATCATTATTGCCTCCTCGGCCTGTAGCTCAGTAACTCACAGACACGCAGACGCACACATACATGCACACAGGCAGTTCTCGCTTGAAGTTTGCAGGTGCTCCCTGGAAAGGTACAAAGGACAAAGGGACAAATGCTTGAGTGCACACAGGGGCAGCTGGGCAGAGGAGGCAGCTGGCACTGATGTATCCCCACACAGAGCCCCATGTGCTCTGAGGGATGCCATGGCAGCATGTGTTAGACTATATAAAACCCTTCCCCGATAGGGACCAGCCACAGAGACACACAGGAACAGGGAAGGGACAGTGGCATGGGACCGCGCCATCTCACGGCGCTGCGGGACTTAAAAAGCCATGTAGCCTCTGCAACACTCAAAAGGGAATAATCTGTGGCTGTCCCCAGTGAGCGAGAGGTGCTGCCCACTCGCCCCACTGGGGCATGCCAATCCCGCCCCATGGGGAGTGCTGGTGCCACCCCTCAGCAAAGCAGAGGCACTGCACGTGCATTGACCGGGAAGCTCCGCGAATCACTGAGGCAGATTCACGGAAAAAATTTCCACGGATTGATGAGGTGGCGAGTATGACAGTGCGCATTACTGTGGTATGATTGTATAACGATGGGTTCATGGGTTGAGATAAGGACCATAAGAGATTGCTCATCAATCACTGCCATGGGCAAAACAGACTGAGAGAGGGGATATTAATTAAATTTATTACTAACAGAATCAGAGCAGGAGGGTGAGAATTAAAATAAATCTTACAAATACCTTCCCTTCACCCCTCCCATCCAGGTACTACCTCCTCCTCCCCAGTGGTGCAGGGGAGGAGGGAATGGGGGTTATGGTCAGTTGTTTCTGCGGCTGCTCAGAGAGGAATCCTTCCCCTGCTTCCTGTGGGGTTCCACCCACGGAAGACAGTTCTCCACAAACTTGTTCAATGTGAGTCCACCCCATGGGCAACAGTTATTCATAAACTTCTGCGGTGTGAATTGCTTCTTGTTAAAAACTTTCATGCAAACTTGCCATTGTTCGGAATTAGACAGAATTCTAGGCATTGTTTGCTCTACCCCAGCTTGTAGAGGAAGCAAACCAGGAAGGGTTAGGTAGGAGACCTCACACATTTAAATGGTGTTTTAAACACTAAAAAGAAAGAGGCAAATCAGTCCTGGTGGTAACTCCTTCACCACTGAGTGTTTGCTATTATAAATAGTTCTAGTATTTAACCTTAATAGAATTGCAGTCCCTTGGCTGAAACAGACTTCCTTCCTAGAATCCCCTGCTGAGTTTTCAGCTTTTTTCCTCTGTTATGAACTGTTGTTAGATTGAATTGCTGTAGGAAGAATAGGATGATTAATTTTTTTTTATGCTCTGCATTTGAAAGAAATCAGAACTTGAGTCAGCAATCGACTGAATTTCTTCAGTTCTAGTAAATATTTTGTAGACGGACATAATTTTTGAGTGAATAACTAATGGTAGCTTTAGTATATATCTCTAAGATAATTACTTAAATTGAACGGTCTCATTTGGTGTCAGAAGGTACCAGCTGGAGAAGAAGAATCAACTACCCTCTAACTACATATGTCACTAGAAGTGACTTTGTTAGTAACTAGCAGTATCTGTTACACTAACGTTTATTTTACTTACTATGTTTAAAATCAAATAATTAAACTACTAATTTAAAGAGAGAAAATGTCAAATAGTTTCTGAAGTTTTTTGAGATGCACTCCAGAATTCTAACCTCTTGTCTTTCAGACTAAGAGCTAACTTAGTCTGCAGGCTGTCATTTTGCATGAGCAAATAATTAAGTATTTAACATAGCAGTCCAGATCCATATCATACCAAACAATTTTGCTGGCAGCCAAACTGAATTCTGATGAATTTTTTGTCAAAGAAAAATAATGGATTTTATTTGTATAATCTAGATTCTAACTTTTTTTTTAAATCTGAACCTTTTAATTTAAACTTTTCTAGACTAATACAGTGAATCCTCTCTGTATCGCGACTTCTCCTTCACAACCTCGCCCATCTGCGAAGCAATTTTTTCACAAATATGATTCAGCGGTCCGCGAGCTCAGCTGGCTGAGACATGTGCAATTGACTCTGCTCTGCCAAGGGGCGGTGCCACGGTGCCTGTGGGGCGGGACTCACCCTGCCCTGTGGGGAGGGGGCTCACAGTGGCGGCACCGTGCCCCCGGTCCCTGAATGGGGAGACTGCCTCATGAAAGTGAGGCAAGCTGTGTGCTGGGAGGGGGCTTCTGTTCCCCCGCCCTCTGGGGCCGTCCGGGAGCGCTGCCCCTCTCTCACGGGACCGGTGGATGTTAAAGGCAAAGAAACTCCCATACCTGAGGGAAGAAGCAGAAAAATGTCCCCAGTGCTCCAGAGCACCAGGGGGTGGGGCAGTGGGTGTGGCCTGCATGCATATTAATGACCTGCGCGTCTTTGTGAGTTTGGCTTTTTGCAAGGCCCGTGGCATGACCCATTCCGCGCAAATGACGGGGTTTAACTGTATTTTAAAGTATTGTAACTGGCTAAAACCCCTCTTACAAAACAAACTAGTAATTACCTTCTCTGTCTTTCATGTAACAGCCGTTTACATATTCCAGGATGAGATTTGCTATTTTTGTGCAATTGCATTGCATTGCATTAGCTCATATTAATAGGCAATCCATTATAAACTGTAAAAAATATCTTTCTATGTACTGCAGCATAGCCAAGTAATTCCTGCTTTGTCTGTGTATCCTTCATTTCTCTTCAGTAATAATCCATAATTTTTTTAAATTAATTTCACTCTATTGATTTCTGTACGTATCTGATTTGTTGAAATAATTTTGTTTTCTGATTCTCTTCTTCAGAATGCTTTTTGCTGTCTTAGCTTTCTTTTTTTTTGCAGGCTGTTTTATTGCACCATGCTAGACACTAATGAAAGTAGTGAATACTAAGCCCAGGGATTTACAGAGATGTCGTCTCCTGCCCCCCACCAGTGACAGGGAAAAAATGCTGATTTCTATTCATCTGTCTCCTGTGTGCTTATGATAGTTAGTACCAGTACTTCAGGGTTTACTATAGCTAATTTTTAAACAGACTGGAAGGAATTTCATCATGCCCCATAAAGTTAGAATCACACGCCTTATCTGTTTCACCATTTTATGGTGGGTTTTTTTGTTAAATTTGAACTAAGTAGCTTATCACATCTAAACATTCCTTGGGGGACTAAGGCATCTGAGGCACATCATATCATACGTCATTTGCTTCCTTTTCTGGTGTGGTAATTGACATTTATTTATCTTTATTTTCCTGTTAGATTCCGTAAATTAACTGAAAGACTCCTGTTGCTTCTTTGTCTCTTGGTAGTTGGAATTAATTTAGTAATTTTTTTCTTTTTTTAATTCACTTTGTACATATTTATATACTGGTTCCTTGTTGATTGACCTTGATTCTACATTTTGTAAGATTTCTTTTTCAGGTTATTGAAGAGTTTCAGGCACAACCATAAGGATAATCTAAGCTTTTTTTTTATAATTATGTTTTTTTAATCCAAAATTTTTGTTTAAATCTCGGTAAGATTAACTTGTTCTTTTGCATATTTATTGTAGGTATTTTAGCAACTGCCAGGTTTCCTTTTTCTTCTAAAATAGTTAAATAGATGTGGGTTTCTTTAAATCTGCTCTTGAAAGAGCTCCATATTTTACTGTTCTTGATACTTTTTCCACTATAATATTTCTTTTAAAAGTTACCTTCTTCATTTACAAGTAACATTATATTTAATCATATCCAAAACTACAGTAGCTCTTGCAGTGTCTTTCTTTGACTGACTTTAAAATACCAACTCTCACCCAAGTATTTACATTTTTAGAAAAAAAATAAGTAGAATATTTTATAGTGTTTATCAGATAGTTACTGCAAGATTTTTGTTTGATGATCTAGAGCGTAGTAGTTGCTGAAGAACAGTTTGAGCTTCTAGTTAATGGGTGTTACACTACTCTTGTCCCCACATTTTCTTGATTCTTTCTACTGCTTTTGAGGGTATTTACTAGAAATCATTATTTCCAGTTTTTAAATTTTTCACGTGCATAAGCTGATGACCAACAACTTTTAGCTATCAACTGAATGTTCATATTTTCTTATAGTAAGGGCTAACTTGATTTTTTTTAAGCTGTATTGTGGTCTGTATTGAATAACTTACTGAATTCCAGTCTCCTCTGTAGCCTTTTGTGAATGCTTTTCCCATTAGGCTCATTAGTTTCAGCAGTGATAATTTCCAAATCCAGCCGCCTGCTATGAATTGGTTTGAAAGAAAACAGTGGTGAGTTAGTGGTTGAAGACTGTACACGAAATGTGCATAACCATCTAGAATTTAAACTGAGGAAATTTGTTGATGTATTTTCTTTTAATGTGGAAGTGCAGTAGGAGAGCGCACAGAATTTGAGTAAAGGTTCAGTAGTGCAGATGATGTAAAATTGTTAACAGTGATACTTGAAGTGAAAGGTGATTTTAATTTTCTGTAATAGATACAGAATTCAAATTACTTTGCTTGTTCTGTGTCCTCTAAAATAAGTATTTTGTTTATAGGTCTTATGGAAGGAATGTTTATATTGGGAAATACTGAAATTCAATCTGTAAAAATTGAATATTAAGAGGATAATATAAATGATTTCTTTTTTGAATCTGTAGGCAGTGTAACTGCAAATTTCTGATGCCATTTGTCTATGATAACCGTGTAGTGTTATGTCAGTTGTCTTAATTGAAAGTAATAAGTAATGGAATTTTTTTTTTCTTCTCTTTAGGAGGCCTTATTGATGTCAATATGAGTGAAATTAGTTTTGATGAAATTCAGCAACTGTTTGCAGAAGATTTAGACATTGAACCAGGAGGACACTGGAAACCAAAAGACTGTAAGCCACGGTGGAAGGTGAGATGCTGAGTTTTGGATTTGCTTTGTTTTTTCTTGTTAGTGTATAAGAATAGTTTACCATTGCAAGCACTGAGTCATTTGCTGCTGTGTATATATTATGTAATGTGTAGTATGTTACAGTATATGTATTGTGCCATCTATGCCCTATGTAGTTTGGAGAAAAATTGGAAATGGATCATCAGGAACTTTTAAAGATTTGTTACTGTTGTTACTAAATATTTCATCGTATGGAATTCAGACCTATCCTATGTAGGGTGAAGACTAAGTAGAAGCAAGTGAACATAAAAGGAAAATCTTGCTTATATTTTACTCAAATTTTTATTCTTGTTTGTTTCTTTTCTTGTTTGAGCAAATTTCCAACATACTTTCCTAGCAGGAACCAAAGCGTAAAACATCATGCCAATTTAAACATAATACAGTGAGAACTCCTAGGTTTCATGGGTCCACGCGTCTATGTCGAAGCCACGAGGGCCGTGATTTGCAGTGATAGTGAACTGATGAAAATACAATTAAGCCCCACCTGTCACCCCACGCCCCTCACCTCCTGACCTCTGAATGGCATTCCCGGAACTGCCCTGTGCCCTGTTCCGCCTCAGGAAAGCAAAGGAAATGCCTTTTGCACCTTCCCGGCTGCAAAATCCTGGCTTTTGCCTCGGAGACGTTTTTCTGGGTACAGAAACCCCACGGGAGTTAGCGCTGCCACCCCAGCGGAGCCGAGCGAGACAGAGGCTCCTGCGACTCTTTATTCCCTGCCGTGTCTATGCTGGAGCTTACCAGGGTTGCTGTTTATTGGTGTGTGTCTCTTGCATTCAAACGTAGCAGAAGCACCGCCCTGCTCCCACAAATCCGGGGCAGCTTGGCTTGGCAGTCTGAGAAACAATTGGCTTATCTGTGGCCATGGGCCGCTGTACCATGCCGCTCCGAAGCAGGACCCTGCAGTGGGAGGGTTGGGGAATAGTGGAGGTGCTGGGTGTGGCGACAGTGTGATCCTGGCGCTCCACGATGGAAGCTGCAGTCATGCGGGCTGTGATGCACCTGCTGGTCCAACTGGGCTGGCACAGTCGCCGCTTGCAACTGGTTTGCAATGCACCTAGCCAGCACTGGAAAAAGGGCTGTGATGCAAGCAAGGCTGCAATGCTCGCTGTGGTCCAGAGCAGGCTAACACAGTTGCTGCTGTTTTGATTGTGAGGGAGTTGTTTTGTTTGTTTGTTTGTTTTTTTCCAGTAATGCAACAGTGCAGAGCAGAGGCTTTTCTCCTCTTTTGATTTCTCTTTAATAAATTTTCATTATCAATTTGTGGCAGGGGCGGTGATGCAGGCAGAGCCAAGCCGGAGTGCAGAGTCAGGGCAGCTGCAGAGGGTCTCCTCCTGGCTGTGCCTGCCCAGGAGTGCTCCTGGTTTGCCGCTGCCCGCGATGCCTGCCCAGGAGCAGTCCTGGCTCCAGGGTGATGGCGATGGTCCCCCTTCCCCTTAAACGATGCAAATGGATGGTGCTCGGGAACTGCGGGGGGTGGGGGCGATAGGAGGAGACTGCATATTAATGAGTTCATTTGCATACTAATGAGATCTATCTTTTTCGCTGTGTTATCTGTGCATGTGGGGACCCTGCTTTTTTGCTGAAAAATGAATCACGAAGAATTGAAACCACAGAGATGCAAATCGTGAATAACCGGGGGTTTACTGTAGTTGAAAAGCCTATGTAAGCCACAGGAAACTTGAGCTGTATTGAAATATGTATTAAAATTTTAAAATGCTGATTTGATAGCTTAATATATATATGTATATAATTTTTTGAAGGTGGCGATCCTTATTCCTTTTCGCAATCGCCATGAGCATCTTCCAATTTTTTTCCGCCATCTGATACCTATGTTGCAGAAGCAGCGGCTGGAATTTGCCTTCTATGTTGTTGAACAGGTAACTTGTTCACTTGAAAAGTGACTTCTCAAGATTCCTCACTAAAAGGGATGTGATATTCTTACCAAGATTTGGATGAATCCAGAATTTAGAAATTGTTACTCTCCTGTTCTCATTTAAATTAAAGAGGAAAGTTCATTTCTTTTCCCCAGTTTAAGCAGTGGCCAGATACATGTTGCTTTTCTTCGAATATGGGCTGATATTTCATATCTTAGAATCTATTGTCATTGTAAGTTTTCAAGGGGGGAAAAATAAGTCACCAGCAGTGTTCCTCAGGGCTCAGTTCTGGGGATAGTTCTGTTCAGTGGATGCAGGAGCTGAATGCACCATTAGTAAGTTTGGTGATGATATAAAACTGGGAGATGCTGTTGTCTATTGAGGGATAGGATGTCTTGCAGAGGGATCTAGATAAATCGTAGATTTTTTTTGTGGCTATGTGTGTGTGTGGTAGAGTATGTATTTCTCATAGTATTGAAATTTTGTCTCTTCTTGATTTTTACAATGTCTCCTGTGTTTTCTGTTTGAAGACAGGTACACAACCTTTTAATCGTGCAATGCTCTTTAATGTTGGCTTCAAAGAGGCTATGAAGGATGCTGTCTGGGACTGTATAATATTTCATGATGTGGATCACTTGCCTGAAAATGACAGGAATTATTATGGATGTGGAGAAATGCCACGCCATTTTGCAGCAAAGCTGGACAAATACATGTACATGTAAGTAAAGTTTTATTCACGTTTCTCGAATACCCCGAAATATTTTTAGAACATGAATGAATTTTGTGACAACATGTACAGTAGGTGAAAACAATAAAAAATGCTATTTAAAGAAGTGAACACTTAGTTATTAAAGGAAAGATTTGAGTTCCTACATTTGATAAATTACTAATTAGAAGATATTATGTATAATTTACTGTGTTGAACTGTTTGCAGTGAGGTTGATCTTTAAAAAAAACTTTCTATGTCAAGGAGGAAAAGCTTACCTTGCTTACTAAATATCTTTTCTGACTACATAAGCCCTTATGCTGGCTATTACAAAAGATAAGCAGACAATCTGCATCAAAATACCAGAGGAAAAATGTCTCTCTAAATTTTCTCATAAATGTACAATTTATTTCTGCTTCTTGCTGCTTTTTAAACAGAAGTTTTTTTACTGCTAGACCCTTTTGTTTATTGTATTCAGTTTCTATTGACATTTGATGGATGTATTGGAACCTGCAGTTTTGTTACCTCCTTCTGCCATTTTACATTAAAGGTGTGTTGCTTGTTTTTTAACACTTTGCTGTCTCACAACATTCTTCAAATCACTTCACGTAAAGCTGTAGGTTATTGCTTGTTACATGCATGTATTTGCTATCCTGAACTTTGTTTGTGAAGTTAATCAACTTGACAATCTGGTCAACTAACAGATCAAAAGCAATGCATTGAAACCATCGCTCTGTGTTTGGATTTCAGTTAGTCCACCCTAATCAGCAGTCAAATGTTTAAAGATTGTGTATGTGTTTAAAAATACATAAATTAACGCATAAATATAGAAGAGATTTCATCTATCTTTATATGTATTTATAAAACACCTTATGTATTTATATATACATTTATAAAATGTCTAAATAGATAACTATTCACAAAATTGATAAATGTATAAGTAAATCCAGATTTGTAAAATACAAAATTAAATATATATTTATGCATATACAGTCGAGTCTTCTATATCGCGCACCTGCAGTCTTAATTCGGACCCGCGTAATCCGACTTCCGCATTGAATGGTGGCCATGCTGCCGCCCGTGCCCTCCCCGCAGCTGCCGCCGCCCCCACTGCCATCACCCGTGCCCCCGCCGCTGCCCGTACTGCCCCTGCTGCCGCCCGAGCCACCACAGCTGCCCGTTCCACTGCCCGGGCCTCCACTGCCATGGCAGGTCGTGCATGTGCAGTTGCAAAATGGGTCTCCTACATTGCTAAAATATCATGCTGCTAAGATCTGAAGCCACAATATGGGGGGCGCAAAGTGCAAGAGCGCTGACTGTATACCAAAAATACACGTGTACTGAACACACATACATACTTATTTATAAAATCCTCAAAATGTCCCATTAACTGTCATGCTCCAGTTGGTTTTGGTTTTGGGTCGTGGTCTGGTTTTTGGTTGTTGTTGGTTTTTTGTTGGTTTTGGGGAACTAGGGAGAGGGGGATGTTGGGAGGACTGTGAGGTGGGTTGGAATACCTGTTATTTCAGTTAAATGTTGAAAGAGATACATACAGTTGGCCCTCTTGCACTTCGCGCCCCCCATATTGTGGCTTCAGATCTTAGCGGCATGATTTTTTAATGATGTAGGGAACCCGTTTCGCAACTGCGCATACGCGACCTGCTGCGGCGGCGGCACGGGTGGCAGAACTGGCACGNCTTCCGCATTGAATGGTGGCCATGCTGCCGCCCGTGCCCTCCCCGCAGCTGCCGCCGCCCCCACTGCCATCACCCGTGCCCCCGCCGCTGCCCGTACTGCCCCTGCTGCCGCCCGAGCCACCACAGCTGCCCGTTCCACTGCCCGGGCCTCCACTGCCATGGCAGGTCGTGCATGTGCAGTTGCAAAATGGGTCTCCTACATTGCTAAAATATCATGCTGCTAAGATCTGAAGCCACAATATGGGGGGCGCAAAGTGCAAGAGCGCTGACTGTATACCAAAAATACACGTGTACTGAACACACATACATACTTATTTATAAAATCCTCAAAATGTCCCATTAACTGTCATGCTCCAGTTGGTTTTGGTTTTGGGTCGTGGTCTGGTTTTTGGTTGTTGTTGGTTTTTTGTTGGTTTTGGGGAACTAGGGAGAGGGGGATGTTGGGAGGACTGTGAGGTGGGTTGGAATACCTGTTATTTCAGTTAAATGTTGAAAGAGATACATACAGTTGGCCCTCTTGCACTTCGCGCCCCCCATATTGTGGCTTCAGATCTTAGCGGCATGATTTTTTAATGATGTAGGGAACCCGTTTCGCAACTGCACATACGCGACCTGCTGCGGCGGCGGCACGGGTGGCAGAACTGGCACGGGCAGCAGTGGGGGTGGCATGGGTGGTGGTGGCGTGGGTGACGGCAGCAGCCGCGGCAGCACAGCTGCCATTCAACACAGAAGTCAGGCTGTGCGTATCCCAATTAAGACCGCGGGTCTGCGTTACAGGAGACCTGACTGCATTAACAACCTTCCCTGAAAGGTATTAAGATGTGGTTTAACCCTGTGTTTCCACAGAGATCAGAAATTACATGACTGTGTATTTCTTTTTCTTTTCCTTTGCATTCTGGAGTTATTTGTCCTTCAGTGTGGCAATTGTGTCCTAAGCAATGGTAAATCTTTTTGTAGACAGTCTTCTTGAAGGTTCCAGATTTGGAAGCGTCTTCTGAGAGACTTTTATTTTGTGACGTGGTGTGTTGCTTCTGACAGAGGAACACACTTTAGTGTACAGTTTCTGGATTAAGGATGCAAGTCAGTATTGTTGGAAGTAAATATAGATATTTAAATGTTCTATTATTTTTTAGACTGACCAAGTATTTTGAGGACTGGAAATTACACGGACTGGGGCTTAGTATGTTATATAGATAGAGTGGCTGTTCATGTTGGCCAGCTACTTACTACTTAATAATATATGTTAGCATTTACTGTTGTTTACTGACAGAAAAACTTGTAGGTCCCTTTGATTCAGAAGTTTATCTTCTAAAAAGTGGAAAATGTTTTTAAATAAGTATTTAATTCATTTTAGTTGAATATGTACTGTTAAAGTGTTTCTCTCAAGTTAAAATTACTTAATTGATGCATTACTCATATGTAATTTTTCAGTTGATTAAAGAGGTTTTTTTCAGTTGAATAGTATTGAAATACAATACATTGAGGGCTTCACTTAACACTTTAGCTATGGGTCTAAATCAGCCATCTGAAATATGGATAGACTTTTGTTTCATATGGTGATACTAATTTGAGTGCAGATTAAGATAATCATTTCAGCAAATCAGACATTACTGCAAATCTTTTTCTCAACTTAATGCTGGCAATCTGTGAAGGAGTTTCCCATAGGGAATATATTCAGCTTCTGTTCGTGTCCTTAGTTTGGGGTTCTTGTTTTTCAGAAAGGCATTGTTCAAAGTACCTGTGAAAGTTCAGTTAATAATATAGAAGTGGTCTTTTATTTTCAGACTTCCATACAATGAGTTCTTCGGTGGTGTAAGTGGCCTGACAGTGGAGCAATTCAAGAAGATCAATGGTTTTCCAAATGCCTTTTGGGGATGGGGTGGAGAAGATGATGATCTTTGGAACAGGTGAGTGTTCAGTGCTTAGGTCTTTCTTACTGTTCTTTGGTATCCACCCTTTGAGACCCATTAGTTGCTTTTCTTCTGTCACTTGTTACCTTTTTGTAATGTGTTTTAAAAGAGCAGATTCTAAAGAGTTTGTTTCAGATATACCAGAATATACAATTTGAAGGGATAATGATGATGTTTGTTTTTCTTGGCCTGAGAAGACTTGGCAGCTTTTTAAGAGAAAGGTCTTGTAAAAAATAACAGATATAACAACACTAAGCATATTTGTTCCCAATCTTTTTGCTTTTAATTTGCATCAGTTTTGCTGCATTATAGAATACCATCTCACTGACATGTAAAGTAAGCATGAGTTTCATATCTTAGCAACAGTGTTTGAGATAGAGGTTAATTTGTGGATATATTGGTAGTCTCAGATTGGACAATGGACAGAAATGCTGATGGCATTTTTAACTGCTCATAGTAAATAAGTCTAAAATGTTTCAATTGAGCTGTTGAAACAAAGTGTCTGCATGAGTTTAAATATAAAGAGATATCTTTTAAAGGAAGAGTTTGGTTTTATTCTTTTTTCGTGCTATTTTTAATGTTTTTATGCTGTTGCACTTTAAAAACAGGAAATCTTAAATATGAAATTATTATTTTGACCTTTGTTTTGCCAGCTTTTTCAGTTGTTTAGTTTAGGAGTGTTATGGGGTTTTTAGGAAGATAATGTCAGTGGACAGCTCTAAAATATTTGATGAATATTTTTTACTTCTTTTATAACTTGCATGAAGAGTTTTAAGAAGGTGTTTTACAAATGTTGGTGTATTATACTGCAGGGTTCACTATGCTGGATACAATGTAACAAGACCGGAGGGAGATTTAGGGAAGTACAAATCCATTCCTCATCATCACAGAGGTGAAGTCCAGTTTTTAGGACGGTAAGAAAAACAGAGAAATGCTCAAATACTACCACTAAAGATGTAATTTTTTTTCTTATATTCACACACATTGAATAAGCAGTCAGTGCTTATCAGTTTTATTTCCTCTTTGGTGCTAAACTGTATATTTTCTTAAACACATTATGTTTGCTGTTCAAATAGTTCTTATTTAACTATGAAAGAGACTGAATTTGTATGTCAGAAGATATTATCATCATAATCTTTGATGCAGAATGTTATTGTTCCAGCATTAGTGCTGGCAGGACTCCATTAATTGGTTAGTTTGGGTATTTTGCAAAAGGTAGGGGTACAGCTAAGGCAAGTGACTCCTGCATGAAAACAGACTTTAGAACTCCTCAAGGATTGGTTTCTTCCATCATATTTCATTTTCATTTTCTGCAGACATTGACATAAAATTTTTCACAGTATCAGAGTATTAGTAAGGTTGGAAGAGACTTAGAGATCATCAAGTCCAACGTGTCCGAAACCCATTGTCTAAACCATGGAACTAAGTGCCTCATCCTGCCTGCTCTTAAACACCTCCAAGGATAATGACTCCACCACCTCCCTGGGCAGCCCATTCCAATGGCGGATCACCTTTCAGTAAAGAATTTCTTCCTAAAGTCAAGTCTGAATCTCCCCTGATGGAGCTTGAGACTGTGTCCTCTTGTTCTGTCACTAGTTGCCTGAGAGAAGAAACAAACTCCTTCCTGACTACAACTTCCTTTCAGGTAGTTATAGACAGCAATAGGGTCACCCCTGAGCCTCCTCTTCTCCAGACTGAACAACCCCAGCTCCTGCATTTGCTCCTCATAGGGCTTGTGCTCCAGCCCCTTCACCATCCTTGTTGCCCTTCTCTGAACATGTTCTAGTATCTCAATATACCTCTTAAACTGAGGGGCCCAGAACTGGACACAGTACTCAAGGTGTGGTCTAACCAGTGCTGAGTACAGGGGGAGAATAACTTCCCTAGTCCTTCTGGCCATACCATTTCTGATGCAGGCCAGGATGCCACTGGCCTTCTTGGCTACCTGGGCACACTGCTGGCTCCCGTTTAGTTTCCTCTCCACCAGCACTCCCAAGTCTCTTTCTGCCTGCCCACTCTCCAGCCACTCTGTCCCCAGCCAGTAATTCTGCTTGGGGTTGTTGTGACCAAAGTGTAGAACCTGGCACCTGAAGTTGTTGAATCTCATTCTATTGGAATCTGCCCATCTCTCCAGTCACTCTGCAGGGCCCTTGTACCCTCTAATAGATTGACACCTGCTCCCAGCTTGGTATCATCTGTAAACTTGCTTATGATGGACTCAATCCCGTTGTCAAGATCATCAATAAAGATATTAAACAGAACCGGGCCCAACATGAATCCTTGGGAGACACCACTAGTGACCAGTCACCAACTGGATGAGACACCATTTACTACCACTCTCTGGGCTCGGCCATCCAACCAGTTCCTAACCCAGCACAGAGTGCTCCTGTCTAAGCCTTGGGCTGCCAGCTTCTCCAGGAGAATGCTGTGGGAGACTGTGTCGAAGGCCTTACTGAAGTCCAGGTACACCACATCCACAGGCGAGTTACTTGGGCATAAAAGGAGGTCAGGTCAGTCAGGCAAGACCTACCCCTCCTAAATCCATGCTGGCTGGGCCTGATCTCCAGGTCATCCTGCAGGTATTGCATGATTGCACCTATGATTATCTTCTCCATACCTTTATCTGGAACCGAGGTCAGGTTAACAGGTCTGTAATTTCCCATACCATCCTTCCAGTCCTTCTTGTGGATGAGTGTCACATTGGCCAGCTTCCAGTCACCTGGGACTTCACCTATGTGCCAAGACTGCTGATGAACGATGGAGAGTGGCTTAGCAAGTTTGTCTGCCAGCTCTCTCATCACCCTAGGGTGGATCCCATCTGGTCCCATGGACTTAGCAGGATCCAAACAGGTTAGCAGGTCTCTAACTTCTTCCTCCTAGATTACAGGGAGTCTATACTGAACCCTGACCCCATCTACCAGTTGCCCTGCTGAAAACAGAGCCAAAGGAGGCATTAAGTAACTGCCTTATTCTCATCTTTAGTCACTATATTTCCCTCCACACCCAATAAGGAGTGTAGGTTGTTGCCGCCCCTTTTTTTGTCATTAATGTGTTTATAAAAACAATTCTTACTGTCCTTCACAGAATTGGCCAGTTTAAGTTCCAGCTGGGCTTTTGCCTCCCTGATTTTCCTCCTACATGACCTTACAATGTATTTAAACATTACCTGATTTACCTCCCCCTTTTTCCAAAGGTGATATATCCTCTTTTTTTCTCTTAGTTCCTTCAGAAGCTCCTTACTCATCCAGGCCGGTCTTCTTCCCCTATGGCTCGTTTTACAGCACATCAGGACAGTCTGTTTCTGTGCCTTAAAGATTTCATTTTTGAAGTGCGTCCAGCCTTCCTGGACTCCCTTACTTTTAAGGGCTATTTCCCAAGGCAGCCTTCTAATTAGTTCCTTAAATAATCCAAAGTCCACCTGCTGAAAGTCCAGTGTGTGTTCATGCCCTTCCTTGATTCACTGTTTATTGAAAATTCAGTTATCCCATAATCACTGCATCCCAGGCAGCCTCCAACCACAATATCACCAACAAGCCCTTCTCTATTCATGAACATCAGGTTGAGTGCAGCCCCACCCCGGTAGGTTCGCTCACCAGTTGTGGTATAAAGCAATCTTCAACATACTCTAAGAATCTTCTGGACTGCCTCTTCTCAGATGTGTTAAGGTCCCAGCAGATATCTGGCAGATTAAAGTCTCCTAAAAGAACAAGGGCAGCTGACCTTGAGACAGCCTCGAGCTACTTAAAGAACAGATCTACTTCTTCCTCCTGGTCGGGTGGTCTATAACAGACTCCAATCAGGATGTCAGACTTGTTGAAAACCCTTCCTGCTCTTACCCGTAGGCACTCAACCTGGTCATCGTCAATCTCGACTTCCATAGTATCTAGAGTCTCTCTAATATAGAGGGCCACCCTTCCACCCCTTTTCTCAGATCTCTTTCCTGAAGAGCTTGTAGCCCTCCATGGCAGCACTCCAGTTATGAGAGTTATCCCACCATGTTTCCATAGTAGCAATTATGTATATCATAGTTCTCTTGCTGGACCAGGACTTCCAGCTCCTCTTGCTTGTGGCCCATACTGCGTGCATTAGTGTACATGCACTTCAGTTGGCATACTGACTTTACTCTTGATAAATTGGAATCCTGACTTTACTCACCCTTTTCAGTCTCATCTCTGAGCCTGGTCCCCTCCCCCTTCAGACCTGGTTTAAAGCCCTCTCAATAAGGTCTGCCAACTCATGGGCTAAGATTCTTTTACCGTTTTTAGTTAGATAGGACCCATCTGGTTCTAGCAGGCCAGGTGCAGTAAAGGTGTCCCCACAGAACCCAAAAATTCTTATGTTGGCACCATCCCTTAAGTCACTCATTAACAGCTTGAGTTCTCTTGCTCCTTTCAGTATTAATCTCTGCTATCAGGAGAACTGAACAAAAAACCACCTGTGCTCCTACCCCACCAATGAACCAACCCATTTCCTTAATCTCAGTCACCCTGGTGCCCCTTTTATTAAGTTCATCACTGCCAGTCTGAACACCAAGCAGTGGGTAGTAATCCGAGGGCTGAATCAGTTCTGAGAGTCTACTAATAATACCTTGTACTCGAGCTCCAGGGAGGCAGCAGACTTCCCTGTGGGATGGGTCCAGCCTACATATAGAACCCTCTGTTCCTTTCAGTGGAGTCACCTACCACACTCACCTCCTTTTCTTCCTAGTACCTAGTAGATCTGATCCGCGTGACTGATGGAGGAAAACTGAGAGGTTCCTGGGCTGAATAGCTATCATCAGTATCATCAATTTGATGATTAATCACTATCTGGTCATCAACCTGGTTGTCAAATTCCAGGGCCCCAAACCTATTCTGTAAGGGCAGGTGGAATGGTGGCATCTGAAAGGGAAGCAGCGTACAGGAGGGAATTCTGTTACCCGCATGAGAAAAGAAAGAGTGTGACTCCACCGGTCTATCTCTCTTTCAGTTTCATGAATGTTTCTGAGTCTCTGTTCCTTGCGCTCAGTGACCATGCAGAGTAGATCATTAATCTGCTCACACCTCACACAGGTGCTTCTTGCACTGTCTGCTGATGCTGTCAGCAGGCTCAAGCATTCCCTGCAGTCAAATGTCTGGACTGCTGCTTCCTTCAGGAGAGGTACTGTTTGAGTGGATATACTCTGGTTGGTAGTCGTTTTTGCACGTTTGGATGCCATTGTTGGTAAAGGGAGCGAGAGGGAAGCAAACTGAATGAAGGAAATTGAGAGGGGGAGGAAAACTATAATGGAAAAAAAAAAAAAAATTAAGAGCCCCAGCGACAGTTACCAGGAAGGCACCTGTAGCCCTGCCTGCCTGCCCCAACTGCCGTGCAAACTGCCTCTCAATACCCCTGTTTGCCTACTCCTGTTTGCCGTGCTCCAAATTGCCACACTCCAGATAGTTTAATGGCTTAAATATTGGGAAACCAGGAAGTAAGTGCCTGGTTCCCGAGAGGACGTCCCTAAACCCCCATGTGACCTCTCTTCAGCGATTCCTTTCTTTTCTAACAAAGATGCAAAACACTTTAACTGGCCAGTACATTCTGGCTGGCCTGGTCTCAAATCGCAAGCAGAATGCAGCAGATGTAAAAATTAAAATTTGAACCCAAACATAGAGGGTTTATGAAATGCATTTTCAGGTAATTGGAAATACTGTTCAATTCTGTAACCAGTGGGTCTCTGTTTCTGGGAACATTTGTTTTCTGTTTTATTCATGACTTTTAAATAGACACATGCAGTAGACATGAGTAATTCTGTTATATTTATATGGAGAGATGGATATAGATATGTATATGTTATATACAACTAAAATGTATAAATCAGTAATCTGGGGGAGGGGAACTGGTTTTTTAGTCACCTCAAATTTAGATATTTACAAATGCAGGAGTCTTGAAATGAAAAACACTTCAGACATTTAAATGTATAGTGATGAACAGTGAAGGTTTCTAACTGTTCCCCTGAGCTCCCCAGTTCAGTTTTATAGCAAAAGAACATGAATGAATTGCATAGTCCTTAAAAATCTGTTTAGCTTGGGACCATAAAAGGTATACCTATTAAATGCCTCCTTTGTTTTTTAGTCTTTTAACTTGTATATGTGACCATAAAATATAACTGTATTAAAGGTTTTGAAAGCTTGCTTTTAAAACTTAAGTAGGTAATTTGGTAATTTCAAAGGGCTGAAAGGTAGTTTCAGAATTTAGGATGTACGTATTTCAAAATGAAATGACTGTCATAGTATCATGTCTAATATCAATTGAATTGTTTATTGCAATTTTTTCTCATGTTTTCTTCTTTCAACTCCTTCTGCAGATATAAACTTCTGAGGTATTCCAGAGAACGTCAGTATATTGATGGGTTGAACAATTTAGTATATACTCCTAAAATACTTGTCAGTAGATTGTATAAGAATATAACTGTTAATCTCATACCAGAACTTGCTCCTGTTAGAGACTATTGATGGAAGTGGAATGACAAACTACCTTACCAGAATAAACTGTTAACACTGGAATCTACTAATAGACACTATAAACCAAACCAAACCAAAACTAACAAACAACATCTTGGAATTAGAGTTTTTTGACTATTTGATGATGCATATTTGGAATGAGAAGTGATGGTATGTACAATGCATTTTGTTCTGAAAGAAAAGCCAGCAGCTACCACTCAGATGTTTACAGCATGAGACTACTGTTCAAGCCTTCATTCTTCATATTCTCTATCTTAACTATTCAACTAAATAAACTGCAGAAAATAGACTTGTAGCTTTTCTGGAAGTAAGGACAGAGGCTTCTTCCAGGATTTTTTTTATACTAAATTGCCCCCTCTCCCCATCATATTTAAATGAATGCTTTTGTTTCTTTTTAAAATGTGTTTTGTAAATATGTGATGTAAATTAATGTGTGTACATTGCTTTTCAATTGTTCAATATTTGATGCTTCAGTATGTATTTGAATGTGGTCTTGTTTGAATTCTATAGGAATGTTTTATTAGCATGAAAGAGCAAGTGTAAAATGTAAGTATGCTTATAAAAAGGTTGTACTTTATGTAAAATGAAGGAAATAATAATTGTTGGCCAGCTATGACTTTAAACTGTTATACTAGTTTTGAGCTCTAGGCCTCCTGCATATCTATATAGAAAAATCAATCTCGTATATGAACTTACTATAAAGAAAGCTTTTAATTTTATTTATTGCCAGCAAAACTGTATGATACGCTGCCTGCCATCTAAATCATATTTATATGCATATTGCATGTGTATTACAGAAAATCTTCCGGTTGTTGCTATTATGATCTACAGGAACTCTGTTTCCAAGCGTGCCACTAGTGTCAATGTCAGGGATTTAAATGCCTAAAACAATGTGTCTGGGTGGGTGCGTACAGTATTTTGGTATTGTTCTTTAAAAAAAAAAAAAAACTCCTAGTAAACAGCACTTTTATTCCTCCAAAATTAGAAGAGCCAAAAATGTGTCTTCGCTGGAAGAATATTAAAGTTAGATTTTTAAGAGAATAATAAAACATAGTTCTAATAGTTCTAATGCCTGCAGTGTGGGGTTTTCAGAACCACGGTGTTGGTCACACTGTTCCGTGGGTGAGGATGGTGATGACAAAAGCAGAACTGAAGGCAGACCAATCCCAAGTGCTTTTTAAAATTCCACTTATATAATATTATACAGTATAGCTATTTAAGGGCCTATTCTAGTGGAGTGCTGAGTGCTTCTATGATGCACTAAGTATCCTCAAGTCGATGACTGTCAATGAGATTGAGGTTGCACAGTCCCACTAAGGATTGGTCCTGTCTGTTTCTCTATTTTTGTGGTGTTATATATATAACTAGACTCTTTCCTTAGCCTACAGTATAAAACATATTGTCTTATTTTCTCTTTGCTTGTACTGTTATGCTATCTAAAAGTATCCCATTGCTAAGCATTATTATCTTTCCCTAATATTTTTTTACATCCCTTATTAATACTAAGGGAAAGGACCAGGTCATTTATTTTCTATGTTAATGCAAAGATACTGACCAAGATCTACTAAACTGTTTTGTTTGTATAGTTACTCAACTCTTTAGGAACCAAAGACTGACTTCTGCTCCAATGAAGAATGGAAAGCAGTATATATATAATAAGGATTGTTTATCCATAGAGTGTTCTTCAAGAGTGTTGACAGAGAATACTAACTTTAAGTCATTACTATGTGTTGCTTTCCTGAATTGCTGCCACAGATGGTGTGGTGCTTTATATATTTTAAGTTTGTTTGCCATAAACACCTTTTGTTTCTTTGACATCCCAGCAGGAAATTTGGCCTTTAGCCATTCTGCAGTAAAGTTGTGAGCTTACTTGTAAGCATTCCAAATATTTAGTGGAAAAATAATTATTTAAGTAGTTGAGAACTATTGTAAGGGATATTTTATGCCATATTGGGATTACCTTAAAATCTACCAGTTAATCTAATGCGCTATAGCAACAATGTAATACAGTGAAAATATCTGAAAGAATAAAGTGAAGAGAACTTCTTTCAAAAGCGTGCTTAAGTGGTTTGATCACCTCCTAATAATTTTTTCTTTAACTGAGTATATAGAAAATTCTGAAGCATATGGAGAAAGGGGAGATAATACACTGTATGAACAATTGTATCTTCAAAATAAAATCAGTCTTGTTTCAAAACAGACTAATACAAGAATAGTCGAATAGATTTTTAAATCCCTGATGTAATTTTGAAGTGATTTCTGGGTTTTAGTACAATTTCACCTACAATTTCACCCCTATGATTATGAAACATCCTTTGGTACCTTAGGTCTGTACTGTTTTCTGAAACATGTTTTTGTGCCCATTTGTTTGGCATTTGGTGAAATGTATGTGCAATTAGAAAAAAAAATCCAATGCATAAATATGTATATATATTTACATATATACATACTATGTTAGACATATGCTGTGGCTGAACTAATATAACTTTACAGCTTTAAGTGATTGATCATGTTTGGTCCTAGAAAAATGTGATTTAAACCTGCGTATGAATGGATTGTGACATATAGCTGAGTTCATAGAAAGTTTACATTTTGGTACCCCAAAGTGATGGATATTAAATTATGAATTGTTGACCAACAGTCTTCTCTAAATACCTTTTAGCTCTTTGTTGGGAAGTTTTAAAAGTTGCCATCTTAAATTACATGAAAATAGTGTTTGTATGCTATCTGCTTGAACTCAGTACTCTTCTGTAGTGAATTTTAACATAGCCAGTGCCTTCAAGCAAAATAAATATGATGCAGAACTAAGAGTTGTGCACATTCCTTTTGATATTTTCATGATTCTTGTAAAATGTAGAAAGAAGTCAATCACATTGGCTTTTGCATTGCTGGCAAGACAAATGAAGGACATATTCTCTTCAAGGAGTGAACATGGATGAAGAAGAAAAAAGGAGTATTTTACAAGATTCTGAAGGTCTTGCAAATTAACAAGTAAATCCATTACAGAAGTATTAACAGTGGAATATGGTTGATATGCTAAGATACTCTTAAGCCCATATTCTATATTTGAAATTTCAGTAGGTGAATACAAAACATAAAGTCCATTTCGAAATAGACAGTATATTGTAAAGGAAGTACAAAATGTCCATTTTCTTGTATCTTGACAATCTATTTTTCTATTGTTAAGTTTATTAATTACTATGTTCTAGTGAGTAACTAATGAACTGATTATTTCAAAGAATTAAAAGGATCAATTGCATATCAGCAGGAGGAAGTGTACTTAAGATTATTTTATTTGTAGAGATATGTACGATAGGCTTAAGGAAAAATGCACTGAAACAAATGCTGGGAATTTCCTGTGTACTATCATAGTTTCTGGGTTTTTTTGTTGTTCATGAAAATGTTTGTACTTTTTTATCATTGTCTTTTATGAAATACAATGTTCTAAAGATTGTGTTGGTTTGTTTATTCTGAGGTTCTGTTGAAAACATATCATCTTGGTGTTTTGTTTCTAGGCAAAGTGCTCATTTTTCTAGTGCTCAGGACCCCAAAGTAACAACAATAGGAAGGGGGGATACACCTGTCCAAATACATCAGGTTGGGCTGTGACAGGATCAAGCCTTAGGCTACCCAAGTGTTTTCCCTTTTTTTTTCTGTATTTATGTGCTTTCCGCTTTTGATTTTATTAGGCTAGATAACTCTCTTTTTGCATACTTTTCCAAGACAGGCTTGAATCCTGTTGAATCTCCTAATGTTTCTTCCTTATTAGGAATTAGGATTACTAGAATGGGAAGAGAAGGATTCATCTGTATTTCTCCTGACATTAAACAGGAGGCTGGTTTTCTCAGGAATCATCAGTTCTTTTATTTCTATCTTACAGCTATCAAAGTAGAGGATAGAGATATGCAAGTAGTTTTAGGGAGTACAACTAGGGACAGATTGCAGAATTTTCTGAAAATACATGAATAAACTTCTTTAGGTGTGTTTGATCAATATACTTTTCTGAAACACTGGCCATGGACTCTTCTTGAATGTGTCACCAGTTACGATATATTGGAAAACAGGAAAGGCACAATTTTAAGTATGTGTAGCATGCTTAGCACCCTTAAATACTATCCTATCTTGCTGTCACTTGTAAGCTGCTTTTGCTTCTGTGTCTCAGAAATCAGAACAGAGAGGTGAGTTTGTCTGATAATTATGTGGGGCCCTGGGTAAGTAATCTCATGTGACTTCCTCTGTTGCAGGCTTCAATAATAAAGCATAGGAGAGGGTAGTGCTAAGGTGTATTTTCTGTGTGCTTACTTTTCATGAGACACCTTTCAGATGTGTTTCGTTTGCTTCTTTTGCAAAAAGCAATGTAGTGGTTTATTCTCAGAGTCCTAGTAATGGAATTTCGGATATTTTCAAACCCTAAGCTTTTATTCAGAAGGGCAGTACTGACAGAATACAGAAATACAGCATCATTTTATTCAGGAGAGCATTGGCTAACAAAGTCAATACACATTCTCCCTGAAGTTAACAAACAGAATATAAACAACTTGACTCTTACTGTTAGTGACCTACTATGAAATCTAAAGTTGTAATTTCTTATTTATGGAAATTTTAATTGACACATCTGCATTTTCATGCGTATTGTCAGCTTTTATTCCACTGGCTCACTAACTACTGCTGTAGTTGAGTAAGAAAAGGGACTGATGACAACAGCAATGGAGTAATGTCGAAAACCAACATCATTAGCTGTGAACACCACCTGGACAAAGAAAAAACAAATACAAAACAAGTGAGGAGTAATTTCTAGATGCAAGCCTAGATGGAACCATAATGATCATTTCATGTAGCTTCACACAGAACTTCAGAAATATTCTCACTCTGAACTGTGACTGTGAACTGTGTGACACACAGTTTTTTCACTGGTTAAATATCCCTTGTTAAAAATATAATTATCACGATATCTGATATAGATTTATTTTAAAATATATCTAATATCCAAATTGTCTTTATTAAAAAAAACCCAACCAACAGCCCAAACCAACATAAGAACAGCCATTCTTTGAAGTGTGTGAATATTCATGTTGCTCTTATGAAGTCCTGAACTTCAAAGGACAGAATTAAACAGTGTGACAGAAATTATCAAGTCAAAATATGCAACATGGCCGCAGCATGAGAGTAACCTTACGTATGAGTGATTTACCACAACCCTATTAACATCTCCCCCATCAGCAGACGTCCTGTCCTTTGATTTCTCACTCTACATAATACATTATTTTGTGTTGTGAGATGACAGGTGTCAACTTTTAAAATATGCACAGTTTAATACAGTCTGTGATGCATAGCTTGTGTCCTTTCAATATTAATAAAAAAAAAGATGCATATGAAACAACCAGTGAACTGAGCAAAATGTGATTCCTACTGAGGTTTATTTTTAAGAAAGAAGGCTCTTGTAGTCTAGATTAATTTCTAGTCTCAAATATAGACTTAAACATTATCTTGATATAAAATCAATTTACTTGCATGCTGTAAATCTTTCATATTCCCTCTCTGACATCAGTTAACAGAGTAGGCCAGACTATCTAGCATTAACCTTCATTATTGTTTAGTATAAGAATGTCACCTTTCATCTGTTTCAGGGAGGCAGAAATAAAGTTTAACCCAGGTGTTTGCCTCCTTTTCTCCAAGGAGATGAGGAATGGCTGAACAGATCTATCACAGTCTATCAAAGAACTAATTTAGAACTCCTGCAGCTACTACTGAAAGGTCATAGGAAAGCCCTGGTGCTGTGGAGAAGGGGACAGCCCCCAAGGAGTCCCAAATCCTGCAGCAGGTCTCAGCTGATACCTGGTTTGGACCAGCTTCCTCTAACCAGTTTATTTGTGCCATGCAAATTAAAAAGTCACGTTATACCTTTTTTCCTCCTCTCATAAACAGAATCCAAGCATCCACAACACAGTACATACTTCCATTATCTTTAATAATCTAAATAATTAACTTTGCCTGCAGCCATACAAACGCTGTGTCCAGAAGGTGGAGAAATCCTTTTCCCAGGAGACTTAACAGAGTACTGCACCTGTTGTTCTGACTGAAGTCTTTGGAATAGTTATAGAAAGGATCACAGGCCTAAGCAGAGGCAGAAGGATGAAAAACATCTTTGCACATAATGTGTCTAAGACCTTGAGTGTTACAGGGAAGCTAGTAACTAGGTTCTGTCATGAGTATGTTGTTACAAAGCTTTGAGACTAAAGTGTCAACGTGAAAATATATAAGTGAAGTTCAACATGGACACTAAGTAACTGAAGCCTAAACATATTAAGTATCTTTATTCTTTGCAACTGAAGTACAAGAGAAAATGAATACTCACATCAGCATGGTGATGGAAGGGATTCAAACCCAGACTCTTCCAGTAAGAGGCTGTGTCAATCTCAAGCTTGTATAACCCTGTTACAAAGCTTTCCTTAGTTGTAAGCTCAGGGAGACCTCCTTTGTCATTGGTTTGTCTGTGTGGGGGTAGAAGAACATACTTTTATATTTTGGTTAAAAGCCTGAGAATGATGCAAGTTTTAGCAATTGAACTGGAGCGATGCTTAGCTTAAGTAATACGATGAATACTTCTATTGATCTGGAATGGCTTATGTCCATGTGTATTATGGATGCCTCAGAGCTTTTCTTGGCATTTGCTACCACAATGACCACAGCAGATGGCTGCCTGCCATGTCGCTACTCTGTGTGGTTTGGGGGTCAGCCAACAACTGGCATTACTGTTCACAGACTTGGCAGAGTCTTGGAGTTAATCAAATGAACCCACTCAGAGGGAAAACTTCACCACTGCTGTAAGCAGTGTGGAAACTCTATGATGCATTTACTGTGCAGCCAAGTAGGGTCAACTGTCCTGATTTTTCCATAGTTTTGTTCTTATTTAAATGTATTGGGCTGTTTTATCAGTATGAATATTTTTAACAGTTGACTGTTGGAAATTTGAGACCTGCTATTTGAAATAACCGTAAGTCAGCTAACAGTGTAGCCTTATGGAATTCCCTGTGCTTTGAATTGGCCAGTTAGTTTTCCATCCTCAACAAACAGATGGTTTTGTTTGATTTGAAGAAGCTCTCAGGGCTATCCAAAGCCCTCATATGGGCTTAAAACTGTACATCTTGGAACACCAACCCATTTAGAGGTTCAGAAACAATATTGAATGCTGTCTCTCAATCATGTCTCTTGTTTGAAACCTATTTCTGTGAAATAAAAAGTTTTATAGTACTAGTTTTTACTAGGCAGGTTATCTGCAAATAACAGAGCTGCTAGTGTATGATTTTAGTAGCTAGAAACCACTCTTTTGTGTTCTAGCTGCCAAATCTTTTGCTGTACATATTTTTTTCAAATTGCATCCAGAGGAAAAAAGAAGGCATTGTCCAGTGCATTACGTAGGATTTGTTCTTTAACATATTTTTAACTATAAAATGATAAACACCATTTGTATTGAACTGACTTTTTTAACCAATTTTTATGGAACTTTTTTATCCATTCAGTTGTCTCTTGTCATAGAGTGATCATTGCTATATAACTGGTCACTTTCTCAGATACTAATACCAAACTTACCTTTAATTGAGAACATTTATTTCAGAATCTTTCCCTAGAATTCAATTATTTACAAGTTATCAAGACTGGAGAGGTTGATTTAGTATTATGTAGCATGACTTCTGCTTACTTTATCTTGAGGTTACTTTGATTTTTTTTTCAAATGTTAAGTCTATTTTTAAGGCTTCAGTCAATATCCAGATGACTATCTTTGTATAAAGTTTCCAAGATCAGATTTGAAGATAAGGAAATTGAACACTCTCTTACTGGAAAATTTCATGCATTTCCAGGAACAGAGTGTGTGTAAAGTTGTCTTCTCACTTGAAGGGTGTGAGGCAATTTAAATAGGACAATGTGAATAGATTGTTTTCCCCACCTTGTACAGTCATGTGTGGCCATCACTGTAGCTATATTTCTCAGTCACATATGCAAGCAGTGTTATTTCTGCCAGCCCACTGCTCCAGGACCCCCAAAAGCCACTTATGTACAGTTTCTTATGGATTTTCTGTTAACATACAAGGAAAGGTCTCTGGTGGGACTTTGCAATTCCCTTGAGGAGGTAAGTGTAGAAGTGGAATATTGCTTTTTGAGTAAGGAATGCTCATTCTGTGTATCCCCTAAGAATTTTTCCAATTTTATTTCAAATTATACTTGAAATAGTAATCTCTTTTGAGTTTTTGAAGTGTTAATATATATTAAAATTGAGGGGCATTTTAAAAGTCTTCTACATTTGAAATTCTAAAATTATGTATTTTTTAAAACACATGGCAATGTTTAAATATCTGGAGGTTGTGTTTGTTATTTGAGATGCGATTGCTTCTCTGTAGGGAAGAGGGTGAGAAAGCTTTATATGTCCAAATTTTCTCCTTTTGGCTGAGTCCTTTATCTTGCAGTAAAGAAGGCTGTCAAATACGGTGTTAGAAATGTTCAAAACAGTTACTTTTTAAATCAGTGGTGTTGTATGAAATGAAAATGCATTTAGAAGGAAGGAAAATAACCAATAAAGGTAGGATTCTCAACCAGTCTTTGTTTCAAACTACTGGTCTCTCAGATTCTTCTGGTAATAATGCAGCTCTGGGTACTAAAAAGTAATATAAACCTTGGTAGTGAAACTGAAGAAACAATGATTGAATTAAAGGATGGTTTAAAGTACTTTCTTGTGCTCATAGGGATTATAAGGTATTTTAAAACCATTTTGGTAGTTGAAACTGTGGTACATTTAAAAGACAGTCTGCAGCAAATTAATTCAATACGTGGTGCATTGTCTTTCCTCTGAGCTAAAAAAATTTCATGTTAGAGAATATGGAACAGATCTTTCAACTATTTGGCCTCTTCCCATTGCTTTTCCCGTCTTTCACTCATTATTTTAATATTACTTACTTTGAATTTAACAGTTCCCAAGATCCATCTGCAGCTTCTTTATATAACTTAACTGGAACATTTGGAGCTGGACTTCCTCGGACTGAATCCAGAATTCTTACATAAAGAGGATTCTTGGAGTTAGGAGACTCCTTCAATAGGAAGAGAGAATTTTTATGTTGCAAGATGGGTATGTGGTGGTGCATCATAAAGCAGTAAGGAGGAGTATTCTTCATACCTACAGTATAGACCATATTTTCACATCAAGATCACTGTGTTCTGCAGAAATGTAACCTGAAGGCTTCCAGGGGCTGGATACGGTGGAGGCGAAGAGGAAGATGTCAGGAGCTGTCAGGCATGTAGCCATGTACACCAGGGAGCCACTGCAACTGTGAGACTGTTTTCTCTGTCATGGCTTAGCTACACAACATCTCTAGCATGAAGTTGTAACTGCACTGTGGCCTCAACAGGAAATAGTTAAACCATCGAAGGTATTAGAAATATTTAAAAAGCGCCACATACTGACTCTCCTCTGACAGCATGCTGAATCAGATTTGTCAGCCCTGGCAGCTACACAGGGATAGTAGAGGAAAAACCTTCCTTCAAAGATGGGATGACTGGTTTCACTCCCATGTTGCTCACAAGTAGTGATTATGCCCCGATGTTTTACCTATTCATAGAGTTGAATCAGGGCTTTGACCTTCTATTACCTGATTCTGCAGATGAAAAGTGAGAAAATAGAGCTTTGTGCTAATCAGGGATGATCTCAAAATAGCACTCACTGATACCCATTTAATTGTTGCAAAGTGAATCATGATGTAGATCGGTAAAAACTAAGAGCCCTCTCTTTCATCAGTGTGGAATGTACTGAACATTCCATCAGCTGAGAACCCTGCTTATATCCCACCAATGTATCAGCATGTACATACATATACTGCTTATGTGCCTGAACTCCTCACACTCCCTTTCTGGAATGGAAGGGCTCCTCACTAGTGTCTCCTGTGAGACCTGCCATCACTGATTTTCCTGACTTTTACACCCTGGGAGCTCCATGAAAGTCTTAATTCCTTAACAGGTTTGATTCGATGTTCCCAAAGATAAGAGCTTGGGAGGAAACACGAGTAGTTGAAGAGAGAGAGAGAAGGGTGTTGTAGGAGAATTTTAGGCTATGTCTGTGTTGTTAATTTGGTTCACTGGAGCAAATGAGCTCTCTGGAAGAAGGATCCTGACTTCAGCTCCATTCTCCACTTGTGTCAAGGAGTGTTGAGTTCTCTTCTTGCTTATGTGGGATTGAGCTGTAGTGGGCAGAGCAGTAAGGCAGAAGCCTAGAGAAGGCCTTTCTCCAGCAAGGATCTCACAACAGGGAATTAAATCCCTCATGACACAGCTTGTTCATTATGTTAGGAAGGCTATTACTGACAGGATCAAGGGGGCTTGTGTAGTGAACGTGATAGCTTTTACTTTCTTGTCTTATGTTGTTTTTCATGTAGTTGCTGTGTCTAATGGCAAGTACTACTTCTTTAACCATAAAGTCCTCTCACTAATCACTAGATAAGAAGGAAGAAGTAGAAAAGAGCAGCAGCAGAGAACTACAGTCAACACATTCTGTAAAATCAAAATAATTGCAATAAAATAGAATAATTGCAATAAAATAAAATATTCTAATTTTCTCTTACACTGATTAAAATAGAATAAAAGAACCATAAAAGCTGGGCCTACATCAGTAGAAGGACCTTAATCCTGAGACACTTACCGATGGTGCAGCTTCGGAGCAAAATGCTAGGCCTGCTAAGAAAACAAGGAATACAGAATAAAAAACCATTTTGCCTACTACTATGAAGTCTCAGTGTCAGCAAGCAGAAGCTGGTGGGATTGGTGATTTTTATATGAATGCCTCTAAAATGAAGCTACTTATCAGAGAACCATATGACTTTCAACATTTAGATTCATACTGTTTACTAAGTAAACAATGAGAAAATCAGTAACCCATACAAACATGAACCTTGTCTGCATATTTCCTGGTTAAACTACAGTAACAAATTTTCTTGGAAACAATGTCTATTCTGTTATATTTTTCTCTTTTTTATTGAGGAATAGTTCTGTATTGACCTCATATGGTTGAGAGAAATACAATTTTTTTGTCAACTTAGCAGTTTCACAGAATCACAGAATATGCTGAGTTGGAAGGGACCCACAAGGATCATTGAGTCCAATTCTTAGCTGTGGACAGGACCATCCCCAAGAGTAACACCATGTGCTCAAGGGTATCATCCTAATGCTTCTTGCTCTGTCAGGCTTGGTGCTGTGGCTACTTCCCTGGGGAGCCTGTTCCAGTGCCCAGCCACCCGCTAGGTGAAGAACCTTTTTCTAATATCCAGCCTAAACCTTCCCTGGCAGAAGTTCAGGCCATTCCCTTGGATCCTGTCACTGGTCACCACAGGGAACAGATCGGTGTCTGTCACTCCTTTCCCCCTCCCAAGGAAATTGCAGATTGCTATGAGGTCTCCCCTTAGTCTCCTCCAGGATGAACGGACCAAATGACGTCAGCCACTCTCACAAGGCTTCTCCTCCAGGCCCTTCAACATCTTCGTTGCCCTCCTTTGGACACTCTGTAATAGCTTAATATCTCTCCTGTATTGTGGTGCCCAAACTTGCCACAATATTCAAGGTGAGGTTGTCCCAGTGCAGAGCAGAGCAGGACAATCACCTTCCTTGACCAGCTGGCGATGCTTTGCCTGATGCCCCTTTGGACATGGTTGGCCCTCCTGGCTGCCAGGGCACTGATGGCTCATATTCAACTTGCAATTCACCAGGACCCCCATGTCCCTTTCCATGGCACTTCTTTCCAGCATCTCCTGCCTCTGTCTGTACGTACATCCATGGTTACCCAATCCCAGGTGCAGCTCTGTCACTTTCCCTTGTTAAACTTCACATGGTTGGTGACTGCCCAGTCCTCCAATTTGTTGAAGAGTCTCTGCAGGGCCTCCTTGCCTTCAGGGGAGTCAACATCTTCTCCCAGTTTTGTGTCATCTGAAAACTTGCCTAGTAACTCTTCCAGTCCTGCATCATTTACAAAGATGTTGAAGAACACTGGGACTGAGATGGAGCCATATGGAACCCCACTAGTGACAGGTTGCCAGTCTGATGGAACCCCATTCACTATTACCCTCTGTTTCAGTGAGAAATTCTCAGTGGTTATGGATAAGCTTAATTAAGTCACCCATGTTTACATATTAAGAGATTTCTGTCTGTGGTGTCCTTCTTCCTACCTCCAATAAAAGGTAAGGGGATAATATCTGGCCTATCTGGTTATCTTACGCATCCCCATGGACGAAATATATGTTGGTTTCCAGCATGATAACCAGACACCTACACACCCATTTCTGAAGCAGAGTTAGTGTTTTAAGTCGTATCGCTTTACTTGTCCCTTGGATCATTATAAGTTTATGGCTTTCCCTGTACAACTGCAAGGCAGCTCCTACCAGAAGTATCTGCTTCATTTCAGGGAAATGTTACTTCTTGAAATTAAACTTTGTCTTTCTTTGATCTTTGGTTAGACACACTTTTCTTTTAGTGATTTAGACACATCTGTTCTTTTAGTGGTTTATCCTGTCAGCAAAAGGTCGACTACACGACAAGTATTTTGTTTTGTTTTTTCATGAGTAGACCTATATGAATATATCTAGGTCCTATTTTGAGGGCTTAACATAGCCCACTGAAAATAGAACCTACTTGTTTTCAAGCTGCAGGAACAGCAGGATCCCATGAAATCTCCATGCTTTAAGATGGGTGCTGTGTTGAAACTATGTATTTGTACTGTTTACAAGACTTGTGTAACTATGGTAGTGTCCAGAAATCCAGGGAAAAAGTTACCAAATAGTGAAATGTTAAAGGCAGGCTTTTGTAACTTGTGAATTCACTTGGTATGCTGACATCCCAGCAAGCTCTGGGTGAAGAGATAAGGTCCAAGGTCAGTGGCAAATGAGTGGTGACTGTAATTTCAGTATTTTTGTAATTTCTGTGGTCTATTTAAAAACCAATTCCTCTGCTTCAGGATATTTTAAATACTATAGGCCACGAGCCTACAGAAATCACTTCTAAACCCCTCAAAATCTTTGATTGGTAATATTTTTTAAGGTAGCACAACTCCATAACTTTCTTATTTTGAGCCAGTGCACTTGGTGAGACTTTTCTGAGATGGTGGGAGAAGGTAACAGAACTAAATCAAGTGCCATCTTACACATGTTTTTTAGATGTCCTTTGCACTTCAGAGCAAATAGAAAAAAAAGTCATGACACCAATAGGGCCAAAACTCTTTTAAAGAAGAAATATTTTATTGACTTGTCTGAAGTTTGCCAGGTTACAAAATGGAAAAAAAACACCCTAATGTAGCAAAAAGTTATGCATTAACAGTAGGAAAAACCTTCCTCCTAAAAGCCTGTGATAGTTCTAGTGGAGGAGACTATAAGGACAGCATGTGTTTATTCCTGGGGATCAGTGACAACAGCAGTGGTTGAATAGGAGAAAGGACTTAGGAGAGCAGCAATGGTATAGTGGCGGTGACCAGAATCATTAGCAGTGAACACGACCTGGAAAAAAGAAAACTTGTGATTGTGATGACCAACATACATTCAAAATTACCATATTAAGAACCAAGAAGCACATGCTGTTTCAGCTGCAGAGTACTTTGCCACTTCTGTTCAATGATTTTACCTTTCTGAAGGGTAATGTTCCTTGTTACTTTGTGATGCTTGCTGAGGACTGAGAAATCTGTAAGATTTGGACTCAGGTCCACAAAGAACCTTGTATCTATTCCTGAGCCTGGCAAACTACTCTGTGATGTGGAATGGGAGGATGCGTGGGAGGTATCTCAAATGACCAATAAGAAAGGCAAGGATGAAATTCCGACGGGAGAATTTAAATATGTACAACCTCTGTGGGAATTGTACGAGCAAGGTGCAAGTTGCAGTCCAAAGCTGTTTTCTGTACTTCAGTGTCCCCTCATGTTTTTAAGACCACTGGTGACGGGTCTATTCTTGCATCAAGAACCGAGTGGCTGAACTTGTCAGAATAAAGAAAAAACCCTTGCCATAAGACCAATTGTAATTTACTGCTCTCCAAATCAGTCCCTTAGAATTTGGAGTACTCAGTTCCCAGGAAAGTGTCATCACTTGGGTTAAGCCCCAGCTTTCTTTGGCTCTCACTAGCCTATTATTTGATCTGTTTCCTAAACCCTGAAGTATTTTCTACAAGAAGACAAGAGAGTTCTTTCCTGCATTCCAGTCCTGCCAAAGTCTAAGCTTCTGGTACATGAGGACTGTATGCTTCAGTTACCTTGTACACAGACACAGAGTCATTGAACTCTACCCACTTCCCAGGCTAGTTTGTGGACCTGTGGGCTATTATGTCAAGGAAAGGTTTTTCAACAGCCCAGCTGGAGCAGGCTCAACTGGGCACTTTTAAGCACCTTATGAGGTGAAGCCCTTACCACTTTCAAACACCCAAATGGTTAGGGAACTTTTTTGAGTTTGTTTATTTGACCTAAATTACACAAACTGCATGTCCGACTTTAATGGACCTGGGTGTTTGTTTTAGTCTTCCATAAAGCTTCATAAACTTGTGGTTTAAAATGTTCTACAACAGAGCCAGTAGCTATTCCAGATTACTTAAAGTGGGGAAACTCAAATTCAATGGCAGATTAAGCCTGAAGAATTTAAACAGATTTTTGGAAATGCTAAGTAAATGTAGTAGAATCGAACACAGAATAAATAAGCGTAGGGTTGAAAGCAAAAGGAGGAACAAGACATGACTATATTGCTGGCCTGCTTATGAAATTTGAGTATCAATGAAATTACCAATTTTTCCTTTCTCATGCTTATTTCTTTATATTTTTATGTCTTTTCTTAATAGCATATTTTAGTACTGAACATCATAAAAAAAAAACGCTCACCAGAAATAATAGTTTTTTCCTATAATTACAGGTTTGTAATTTTTTTTTCTTGTTTGATTTTATAAACACTTCCTACTTTTGAATAACATAGCTCTTCTTGAACAAAGATCCCCTACTGGTATGAATGGGTGAATGGACACAGCTCCACTTTGGTGGTGTCAGTATTTGCAGGGAAGTTGGCTACTTCCTTTGGCTTGGCTAACTATTTACCGCCTTTATTTGCCCAATGGTGTGTGGCAGTGACCCATTTCACTGAATTATGCTGCTCCTTAAGTATTAAAGGACTGTATTTGTTCTTTCCAGTTGATGTCACTAGACAGGCAGTGTACACAGGGTATTAAGTGTGTTACAACTTATTAAGCTTATTTACAACTACTTACATCAGCATATTCGTGGAATGGAGAAAGCCCAAGCCCCTTCCAGTAAGAGCTGGTGTCAAACTTAACCATGTATACTCCTTCTACAAACTGTTCCTCTGTTGTGAGCTCATGGATCTCCCCATACTCTGTGGTTTTCCTGTAATGATAAAATATCTACATAAATATTTTACACACTTATTTAGATGCTAAACAGAAACTGTCAGTCTGAAATATTAAATAGCAGAGGTGCCTAATTCTACATTGAGCAGTTTCAAATCACCTGAAATCATCCTATGTAGTGTATGTTTCCGTATTGCAGTCTGTCCTTGCTACCAACTCACCCACATACATCACCAATTATAGCTGGCTGGTTTAAGGTCCATCTTTTAGTATCACATTTAACTTGTACCAAGTGCCCCTCTGGAAACAAATATTAGTGCCTTAGGAAAAGGATTATCATGATGAAAGTCAAGATGCCAAATCTCAAAATATACTTAAGAAGAGAAATTTTAGTGGACAATCATTTCATTCTCTAGTTATTACCACTGAGGCTATAGATTGTGTGCCTATACACTGATGTGATTTTATGTGCCCCTGAGTGGTAGTGTCTTGGAGAGGCAACTTATCATCACAAGACTTTATTAATTTAAATTATAATCCCTTGGTCAAAGGGCAATGGCCTCTTCCACTGAGTACTGTATAAATATGCAATAGAAATTTCTCTTGCGACAAAAACCTTTGGATGAAGAAAATCCAGAAGCAGAAAGGAAGTACACCTGATATTGCACCCTATTTGTTTGAAAAGGAAGATTTTCAAGCTTTGTATGATAGCTGGTAAAATATTTACATTATTAGTTCCTAAACACTGTTTATTTCTTTTGCCCTTTTAAAAAATTAATTTTCTTTTTTTAACCTTTTTTCTTTGTTTGTTTGTTTTTGTTTGGGTCTTTTTCCTGCTGAAAATATTTATTTGATATTTATAGCATTTTATAACCACATGATGTAGTTGAAGAAAAAATTAAGAAAGCCTTTACTATAAGAACTAGTGGAACTTTCCTGTCTTATGAACAGTAGTAACTTCAAGGCAGAAAACAAAAAAGCTTGAGAAGGAAGAGAGGAAGGGAAGAACGCAGTGACAGTATCAGGTAATTTAGGAAAAGGTTTTCTACTGAAAGAGTGATCCGGATGTGGAATGGGTTGCCCGCTGAGGTGGTTGAGTCTCCAACCCTGGAGGTGTTTAAGGGTAGGCAGGATGAGGTGTTGAGTGATATGATCTAGATGCAGAGGATAGGTTAGTTGGACTATAGGTTGGACTAGATGATCTTCAAGGTCCTTTCCAGCCTTATCTATACTGTGATACTATGATACTGTGATACTGTGACATGCTTCCTATCTGAGACAGAATGGGTTGTGCTATTGGAGCTTTTCTTTCCAGTTGCTGCCTACTCCTTCGTCTTATTTTTTATCTTTGATTAATGGCGGTGAATGAAAAAGACTGAATGACAGACCTTTTGCTTAAATTAAGAGGAAACAGGATTGAAAATCTCATGCTAATTTTCATGTTTTCTTATATGTCAAGACTGAAAAATGTCTCATTGGCCTAATAGAAACATAATCAACTGTACCCAGGGCAGATCAAACCTACAGAGAATCCAAGCCCTATTTGAAACGTATCTTGCAGGCAGATTGTGAAGTGTACACATCTGTTTTCTTTTGGTTTAATTAGTAATTCCTGTTTTAATCTATATTGCTTTAATAATAGGAGGAAGAATTAATTGGTGAGTGTCCTTGCAACTGTGAAACAAAACTGCTGAGACCCTGCAGAAGTGTTCAGAGAACAAGTTGTCAATCCTTATACTTCTGCTTACAAGTTGGATAGTCTAGACAAAAAATAATTAAGAGGAAAAATGGTATCTTCCTCACAATCTTCGTTAAGAAAAACAAATAAGTTTCAGCTTGAGAAAAATGTGGATGCAGCTTGAATGGTGCTTTCCCTAATGAATGCTGACCCAGAGCTGCAGATGTTAAACATCCAGAACAGCTGTAAAACTGGAAACAAGAATTCACTTGAAAAGGTATGCCCAACACCAGAAGTTAATGCCACTTATATTATTCTAATTATTAAGTGAGCCGTTCAGTGCAAGCGGTCTCACAAGGAAACCCTTGAGCGTTACTGCTGCACTGACTGCCAACAGGACAGTGTGAGATTCAGAGGCTGGAGGGGATTAGCACAAGGCAGAGGACGGTCTGCATTCCGTGCTGCTAGAAAAATGCTACAAGTGATTCCTTCTGAACAGCACTCACATTTCTGACTGCGGGAATAAATACAATATGGTTGCTTATTCTTAACAGCATGTGGACTGCCAGCATTTGCTGTAAGATGGACAGTTAAATTAAAAAAGCTGTACTTTTCCAGTTAAGTTAGTATGACACCAGCCTAAACTGCAACTCTCATCCTCTTTTTCACGGTCTGGACCCAAGTTGTATGTTGTGGCCAAGTTAAATCCACACTGTATGTATAACGATATTTATGAACTCCTAGGACACATTTAGAACCTAAGTTACACGAAAACTGTGTTTGGTTACTGCAACTCTTGAACTACATGATAAGACTAAAATTTCAAAAAATTATTGAGGAGTGAGAAGGTCAAAGTTAGTCATGAGAGGAGCTCATGTAGAATCCAAATCACATGCTTCCCAGACCTCCGTGCCCTAAAGCCTTCCTCAGTATGTGTGTTAGCACAAGTTATCTCTTCTTGCATATTTTTAGCTAGAGACATTTTGAAATAAGCCTCGTAAAAAAGGTAGCTGTTGCTATACTAACTCCCTCCTGCCCCGTAAGTACCATTACTTCAAATTCAATAGTTGCTGGGTGCATTTGCATAATTCCATAAAGTGTGTTAGCAAAGTGAAAACAAGCAAACAAAAGGTAAAAAAACCCCCTACTATAGACATTTGTACAAAATGTAACTTTTCTGTATGTATCTGTTATGCGCTGTAGCTTCAAAAGATTATTCATCTGACAGGAGTGTTTACAGATTGTGTTCTTGGACTGCATTCATGTTTTCACCTGATCTAAACCAGGGAAATTCTGGCTTCCCTAAAAGAATGAAATTGAGATCACATATGAAAATCCAATTCAAAGAAGTGTCATCAGCTGAAATCAATGGCATCACTGAAAGCAGACTTGGTTAAGATGCAAGCCAAGGGGAAGGTCAAAATCTACCTGAAATAGAAGTTGTGATTTAATGTTCTTTCACTGTCATCCCCCAGCAAAATGGTCCTCATCTGTCTGGGGTTAATCTCATTCATATTTAAGAAGAAAGTGATTTGATTTTCTTGGTTGGACTGATCTAAAGTGTTAACAGAAGCTGGATGAGAACTACGAGATTTATCTCCTTGGGTTTGTTGAGAGCAGCATTGCGAACTGAACAAGAAAACACTGTTATGCTCCCAATGTGGGGACATTTAACAATAATGTTACATTTATCTTATTCCTCTTCAAATTGTATTTTATATTAGATGTTAAAGAGCACTTGATGAAACATCTGAAATAATATGGTTTTGCAATAATGACAGAAATAGTAGGGATAAGACATTATCTTTATTTCTGCTTTCCTTGAAAATGAGTCATTTTTTTCACGGCATTTCTCTGTTTGTTAAAGTATATAAATCCTTTTTTAGAGTTATTTGTTCCTAGACTAAGACTCAACATTTGAGTGGAGATGTTTGTTTCTCCTTCAGTTTTGTAACCTTTCTTGTTACTTTTCAATGGAGAAAAGTATTTTTTGTGTTGATTTAAAAAAAAAAAAATTATATCCTGCCATAAAAAAATCCCAGTAAAAGACAGTTGAGTGGTCTAGTGACTCCTGCCCATGCTTATGCTTGTCATTCAGTGCTTGAACATTCTGGTGTTACTAGAGATTTCTCTTGACTTATTTAAAAACCTGATTCAATTAATTATTGCAATGAAAGTTAAATGTCTGAATAACTCTGCTATTTGAATTTTAGTAATGTGCATTTTTCTGTAGTGAGCCGTTCACTCACAGACTGTGCCATTGTCTGATTCTCAGTGATATGCTGAGGATGCTTTATAGGTATTAAGCTGTCATTATAGCAAAAGCCATGCAGATCTATAGAGATGACCACAAACAAATACTATGAATGGGCTTCTGTGTTGTGTTACAACAGGACTCTCTACAACTTTCTGGTCAAGGAGTTTCTTTCCACCAGCACATTTACATATTACACAGGAGAAGGTGACCAAAACATTTATTATTTGGATGTGTACAGACAGTATATGGCTGCTGCAAATGAAGCGTTGTATTCATTGCATGTTTAGATTAGTCTGGATTACCTACAAAATGCTGGTAAATAGTCTTTTTTTTCTTTCTATAGAAAGCAAAGATAATACTGAAGGTAGGAGAGAAACTAAGCATTAAACGTGTTTCCTTACAAAGGTAAGATGAACACCTCAACATCTTTTTGCAATTAGCATTTCAGTAATGGATGAATTCCACTTGAATCCGATGGATTTTATACCACAATTCATGTGCTGTTAATAACAATAGTGTGGCACATGTGTTAGAAAACATATTGCTTTTTTAATCAGAGCTCCATTCCATTATTTTCCTCAGTGGTTTGCCTGAGGCACACTTAAAATGGCTCTGTAATAGCACACAACTTACCCAGTAGCAAAATCCTGCCAGCTTCCATCTGCAGCCTTTTTAAAAACTTTAACAGCTACATTAGAAGCGGGACTTCCTCTGACTGCATCCAGCACTTTCACCATAAGAGGGCATTTGGAATCAACGGAGCCATGGGACACCTTGGGGAAAGGAGGAGAAGTTGTGTAGGAATTGTTCACCAGACCTGCAAAACCCTTCTTCCAAAGAAAAGATGGATTCTAATTGCAAAATAACTATTCACATAAAAGTGAGTTCTTTGCCAAATGCCGTTCAAAACTAGTTTGCAAACATCTGTTTCTTAAGCAGAGTGTCTTAGAGTTTTATACTGATAACTTTATTACACACACACACACACACATACACAGAGGCAGACTGCTTGATAAATATTTACAGTTGCATATGGACCTAAGAAAATGTCATAAAGTAAATACCTCTACAATGAGGCATGTACTTTATAATAGTAATATAATATTAGTAAATTCATATAAGTGTAGACAGAGTATGTTTGCCAGGGAAACCAGCAAAGAAATACTTATGACATCCTGATGCCATAAGGATCCTGAAAGAACATCTCTTTCTTAATCTTCATTATACTGTGAGGAATCCTTAGTCATACTTCAAAAATACTTTTTAGTGCTTTAGAGCACTTGTTTGGCAAAGAAAGTAAAGCCATCTATTTATTGAAGATATGGGATGACAATCATGAACAGGCAGAAGATCTCTGACCCTTCTATAAAATCTTAAAATAGATGGATAAAGGCAAAAAGAGAGAAGTTTTAAGAATTCCAAAGATGCTACTTTAAAAACCCAGGAGTAAAACAATATTCTAGCAAAGCCTAATGGTTACAGAATTTCATGGATGAGGAGGATGCTAGTCATCTAGAAAATCTAGATTATCATTCTTGTAATGATTGAGTTTGAATACAAAAGGACTCACCAGTGGTGCAGCTTCAGAGAAAAATACCAGTCCAGCTAAGAAAACAAAGAGCACAGACTGAAAGGCCATTCTGTTTGCTGTTAGTGAGCCTTGGTGTCTGCAGCTATGAGCTGAGGGGATTTGGGATTTTATAGCCAATCCGACAACAAAACAGGCTGCTTATTGGGTGCCCATATGACTCCAAAAGTGCTGATTCTGAATATTTGCTTAGTAAATAGCCCAATCCTAGAGTCAGTCCATGAATAGCTCTGACATTGAAGTCAATGGAAGGGACTGCAGGATCACTAGAGCAAAGAAAATAAGTAACGGACACAAACATGACCCTTGGCTGGGGAGATTAGACTCGTAGAAAGCCTTCTATCAAATAACGCAAATGACCTTTTGTTTGCCCAGAAATCCAATCAGTTCTAGGAGATCTTCTTTATCTCACCCTCAGGTTGTGCACAATATCAATGCCTTCTCAGTGACTGCCCCTTTTTTCTTGCCAATGTGTTCAGTGCTTTCTGAAGATTAGATCCCAAGTAGGGATGCAGACTCAATGTGTGGGTGATGGAGTTTGTTCATTGTCTATCTCAAGCAGTGCCAGTGGTCCTTGATGGGAGACAGATTCCCAAGCAGTATCCCATCTTGTTGGGAAGAAGCAATGCTTCTTTTTTGAGACCCAGTTTAGGTGAGATCTGACAAAATCTGCCACTCACTAGAAGTTCCTAATGATTCATTTTGCCTTCAACTGCATCACATAAAAATTGTCCATACAGTACCTTGTGGTAGTCGAGACACAAAGAAACAGCCCTGTTTGGGGGTCCTAAATAACCCTCAGTCTACACTTCTCAGGATCTAGCACACTTATTTTTACTGATTTCACAGTATTCTAACAAAAAGCAGTTTTGCCCCTCAACTTGAATAGGATTATGATGATCTTAAAGAAAAATCATGGATGATATTCTTCAGTGGCTTTCATGCTTTCAGGCTGCTTTATTCTCCTTCAGGCTGCAGTTGTTCTCTCTAGGTAAAGCTGAGTTTTGAGAAAAAAACCTATGGTACAGTAATCCCGGTCCTGAACTGGGATCAAAGTGCCCTTTGTCCTTACAGCAAAGCAGGCTGATACGTAGGTAGCATTCTACTGACACTTCGCCTGCAAATAAAAGTCAGTGCAAGGGGACCAGTAGAAACAAATTGTGCTTCAATCTAACACTTGCAGGTTGTATACTAATCTTGGAAAGATAAATATTTCTCTTAGATCTGTGCACCAACATTTCATTTCACTATGTTGCTCTCATTGTTTTTAAATATTTCTCTGAAGCAATACAGCGAGAGAAATTATCTGTATTCAAGGGCAAGTAGGCTATCTTGTGTTTTGCTGTCAGCTATTCCACAAGGAAACAATGCCAAGGGGTTAATTACATTGACACTTGTCTACATGAGAAATTGCTCTCCTATGAAAGAATTAAGTTAAAAAATAACGATTTTCTCCTAGGTTTTTCTGCAAAGTAGCAGTTTCTGAAAAGTCAGGTCTACAGGGATAGTACATTTCAGCTGTCTGTATTATCTATTTTGCCTCCTTCTTTTAAAACATTGACATTTTTGTGGCTCTTTTTAAAAGCAGATAAGGAACACGAAAAATTCTAACCCCAACATGATTTTTTTTTCTTATGTCTCATTTTCTGGGATTTTTTTACATCTCACCATCCCATACATAACCCAGATAGGGATACCTTGACTATTAATGGCGGCACCAGTTTGAATGGAAATTATACTTCGTGAATTTGTGAATCTCCATTCTCACATTTTACATGTAACCAGATTATTTCTGTAATTTCTTAGATACAGGCAAACTCTGTGAGAAGGTAAAAAAAAAAAAGAGACTATCTATTATATCTCTGATCATGAAGCATCTAGAATATATACAGAATTCTATTAAAATCCAGTGAGAACCTAATTTAAAATTACTATGGCCTAGAGAAACCAATGCTAAATAGATCTTCCTCCTTCCATTGTCAGCCTCAACTTAGTATTATAATATGGTAATGCTTTCCATAAAATGTATGTGAGGGCTCAGGAATCTGGCACAGATGTCTGAGAAGAATGTTTCTTCATTGGTGGAGAATCAAAACATGATTTTGGGTGGGAAAAGGAAAAAGGGGTGTGTAACTGCTGAGCATCCAGCTGGTGCTGGTTGACTGTTGTCTATCTGTTGTTGTCAAACCTTGTCTGTGTAATTGGATTCAAAAGCTTGTAAATGGAACAATTTATACCAGTTAAAAAAATATAAGAAGGCAAATGAGCACTGAGATGTAAGTGGACCTGGGAAACTAGGCACTCAGAAGGAGCAGGGAACCTGCCATGAAGAGCAGGAAACAGGGCAGCTCCCAGAGAATAACAAAGTGCCCCTGGTGTGCACAGTAACCTCAGCTTTATGGAAGCCAAGAAGTATGAGACCCCCAGTTATGGAAAAATTTAGATAATCCTCAAATATGTGAATGCTTTAAGGCTTATCTGAATTCCAAATCAGTTGATATTCTTCTCTGAAGAATTAGGATTAATGCCTACTTCTAATGAAAGCATGTTCCCTGCTTGGAAGCATTACAGTGGTCAGGTCAAGAACAAACATGTTCCGCTAATACTCTTGTTTATGTCAAGGATTTTTCCCACTGTGCTACAGCACTTTTCTCTCTCTTCTATGTAGTCTCACCCACTTAGGCTTGTTTTACACAGATAAGCTCCTTAGTCTCTGCTGCATTGCCTCCTATTTGACTTTATTTAGAAAGCCAACTGCTTCTACATGACAAAGTGCTCAGACAAACTGGAATACCCAACTTGGACCATAAAAACCTGTAAGCTTCTCCTGTGATATTGGAATGAAAGGGGCTGATAGATGGTAAGCCATTCAGTAATCCGAATAGAACTCCCTAGCACTGGTTAAAGAATTAATGAATTCCTGGGCTCTGAAAAAATCCTTTCTACAGTATAGAGACCTGAATGTGACACCTTTCACTTCTTTGGAGTAACATTCCATAGATACTTACAAGAAAAGACCTGAGATTTACCTCTCAAAGAAGTTTGCCTGAATTTTCCGAACTAGAATCAAGAATTCTTTGAGTTTTACCTCACGTCTGCCAGCTGAGTTGTTGTGGCAGAGCTCTGGCACGTAAGTAGAGTGCTGAATTCAGTAACTGCTTGAAGCTAGCGAGAAATGTTCTGTTTCTTTCACTATTTGCCAATTACATAGCATTTCCCCGCTCTGAAAAGCCAGGGATAATGCTTTTCTAATTAATAAATGTGCCCAGGGAGGTTCATGTTTGAGCTTGAATTTCAATTTGCAAAGAAAGGCATTAAAAAATGGTGGCATTTCAGGTATGTGTGGTGTTTACATGTTTGTCAGCCTGCTGCCTATTTTCATTTTCTATGAGGAGTATGTCTGTATTTAGAGCATTAATGATCATTCTTGGAATTCCCCGTTCATAGGACTAATGTTGCCTATTTTAATAAGAAGTAAGGAAATGCTACCAACCTTAAGGAAAAAATTAAGAACATCATCTTTATTTTCTATCCTAAATCAAATTCAATTTACTAAAAAGTGAGGAAGTGTATATTGTTAGGAAACAATTCTGAAGACAGATGCATTGGGTTGGTCTTGAAATATAAAGTCACAGATGTTTGCATTGTTTCAAGGTTATGTCCAGAGAGCATCCTGGGACATAACCCAAAGTCAAACAACACCTGAATAGATGATTGTTGCTTTAGTGCATTTGTAATGCATGAACTGCTGACACCTGACACCTGCTCATCTCAGTAGGGTTTTGCTTTGAATCATTTAAGCTCTAAGGTTATTGGGCTCTGATCATTACTACTTAATTAGCTACCCCTGTAGTCCCTGTGATTCCTCAAAAACAAACTTCTGTTATTCAACTCCAATATATATTCATGTCTACACACTAATCTATCAGTCTAGACAAGTGATTGCAAAAAAACACAATTCAGTTTGTACGCAAAGCTAGCTGAATAACCTTGTGCCAGCCCTGATGCCTTAACACTCCCTGTGGCTGAAAGATGCTGAAAGTCACCACAAGATCAATGTTCTTAAACGTCAATCTATTTATTAGTGGAATGATTAAGTGTTTTATATTATAAATTTATTTTTAGTGCCCTTATAACAGTAAAATGTACACAGTAAATCTACAATATGATGCAAATGTGTCTGATAGCAAAAAACCACATTAACAGATGTCACTATTTTCAGAGGCTCTTGGCTAGGGTCTTGCGGGAATGTATGACATTTTTTAAGTGAATTTCCGTAAAATGTCAATTTATGCTCAGTGGACTGCAGATGTCAAATTCTTAATTAGATCAGATATGACAATGAAATACTTCCTCTAATGCTAAAGACCAAAAAAGTTTCTGTAGGGTTACATTATAATCTTTTCTAAGGTTATATATATTTGCTGAGCTGTTGGCTATGTACTTTGCTCAGCATCTTGCTGTTTAAGATTGTAAAATGCTGAGTCTAAGGCACTTCATTCTGGTACCTGAATACAAATAGGTGTGAGGAAATGCCTGTTTTTCCATGTGCAGGGCCACCTGGGTAAGCTTTCCAAAAGCTTCTTCAAATTTGCACAGGGACAAATTAGCCATTGGTTAATGGTTAACAGTCCTATAATATCATTTGAGTTATTCAAGTCTTTCTGTAGTGGAGATCACTATAGATATAAGTAGATCACCACGTGGACTCATCTGGATGCAGCTTTGACAAGAACTGTGTGCCTGTGAGTGTCTTTGCACTCTGTTGTGTCCTGGCTTAACCAGACAATAAATCCCGCCTGTTGATCGGCCCCACCTTGCAATGAGATCCTGAAATAAAATCCTCTGGGCCTGCTGTTGAGAAGGAAGCTACCATGCTACAGTGACAGTCACATGTTTATGCTTTTCTTTTTATTAATTGAACTGGTGCCTGCTTCCCACCAAAAGTTTTGAGGAAATGCTGTACTAATCATTTTACCTCATAAACAAGGTTCATATGTCTACCATAGGCTTCACTGAACTTTTGCATCGGCTTCCAGGTACATTTAACAATGTCACTGGTATGACAAAAACAAATGTCTACTGTGTGAAAATGGATCTGACAGGAAATAACCTTGTATCTTTTGAGGAATAAAAGGAAAAAGGTACTTCAAAAGGGCAGGAACAGAGCATATGTATAATACATTAATGACACCTGGATTTCCTCAGGTTTGGTTGTCGTGTTTTGGGGTTTTTTGTCTTTTTTATTTTCCTCAACTTTTCAGAACAAGAATAAAATATATTGCATTTCAAGGATAAAAAGGTGAAGAAGGGCTAAACAATTCTATGCTGTGGAACCAGCAGTGTGATGCATAAGCAGAAGAGTTAATAGCTATTGTAGACCAGTCACTTGTCTAAGACTAGCTTCCCTGAGCCAAAAGCTCTTATTAGTTATACCTGCAGTAGATATGAAAGTTAGCTCTGTGAAATATGAGTAGCTTTGAGATTTCTAGTGCTTCTCACCATATTTCCCGTAAATTTTGTATTATGTGGGACAAAAATAATTTTTACACTTTGAAATTCAGTGGGATACATGAGTCAACAGGATATTAATTGACAGTCATTCCTTGGTAAATTGTATGGGAAAATCTAGCCTGTGTATGCTTTCATATAGGTAAATACACAAACTCTCCAGTGTGCTCTCTGCATGAACTTCTGTCTGCTTTACATAATTGCAAACACAGATTGCTGCTTTAAATGCATGAACAAAGGCAAGGTGTGTATACTTTTCCATGATTAAGCCTCTTTAGTTATATTCCCCTTTACTTATTGCCAGCCAAGCTGGCAGACTGAATTCTAATCTCATAAGAGATACATGCTCAGGTTTATGGAGTGCAAGCTTGTGAGTAGTTCAATGCAACACTTGCTGTAGATGAAAATAGCAGTTTCTTTGCTCACTGTCTTTGCACTAGGTTCAGAATACCTCCTGTAGCACAAAAATAAAATAAGTATCAGCTGATCCTACAACACAGATATTATCTATGATGGTTGTGCCACTCTTCTAGATCTATCATCACACTTATTACAAAATCTGCTTTTTGCAGTTGAGGTATGGACTTTATCCCTGCCCTGTGTCCATGTATGTTCTTCCTGAGGAGCACATAATTTCTATTTCTTGGTCTGCATAGTATATTGGCCTACCACACACCATGACAGAAACTATTCGGTGTCAGGACCCTTCAGGACTTCTTCTGCATCCAGGTATACAAAAATAGTAACAAAGCAGAGGTCTGTTGTGTCTCTAGGACAAACTCAAAAGGTTGGACTTGATGATCTCAGAGGTCTTTTCCAACCTAGTTGATTCTGTGATTTTACGTTTGAAACAGAACAACCACCACCTTATCCAGGAGTCCCTCTATGTGTTATGCAGTATGTAGCGTTCAGGGGATGAAAGAGCAGCTGGCTTACAGCAGCCAGTCAGTTCTCTGCTAGAGTTAGAAAAAAGTATTATTACTTGTATCCAAGTCAAACAGGTAGGAAGTTTGACTTCCTGACTCCCAATGGCTTCTTTACAAACCTGGAGTCCACATGGTCATTCTCCAATTCTGCAAGTCTGTTCCACAGTACTGGATGAGCGTGGAGCTCTTGGGGAATTATTCCCACTGCTCACTGTCCCGAGATGAGAATGAGAAAATGAGAAGACTCATTTTCCTTGCTCATAGCAATCCCACCTGGTGGCAGAGCTGTCCAAAGAAACCCTTGATGCTGCATGTTTGTCCACTGAATGATATGTATCAATGACTTAGCTTCAACAGAAGCCCATAAGTCTTTCATATTCAGGCAATTATTCTAAATCCTTCTAGCTTCCCTCTAAAATCTCTAAATTCTATCATGCTGATTATGCTGCAGAACGTACCAGTAAAACCTAGGTTGTGTTTTGTGTTTTGGGGCATTTTTTCTTCCAGAGGTTGAGTCTGTGTTTTCCAAAACAAAAAGGAATTCAGTGTCGTTTGACTAAAATAATCCAAGAAAATCTGGAATCCTTATAGTATGAATTGCTGCATTGGCTCTTCTAACAGCCGTTCCCAGACCAGAGCTCTTGGACCACTTCTGATCCTCATCACCCCAGTGTTTGTGCAGAGCTGATCTGGGGGCTGCACGAGGCCTTCTGCCCTAAGGAGGACAGGTTGTGAGGGAGTGCTCTCCCTGTTTGTAAGGCAGCACTTTGGTCCCTTTATTACTAGACGATGCTGTGCACAGCATCCCCTGTCTTCCTCAAAGTGCATCGCCGCCCATAATACTGGAGCCACTGGAAACCAGCTCAGGGGAATATCTATTGGGAAACTAAATTCATTTAGTCCCCTTCATCTCTGTGATTCTCTCCTTTAAGCGTGATTCCAAAGAATTTTAATCCCTTTCACGTAGGGCTAGAGAAGGCACTGAGGCCAGCAGCTTGTCCACACCTAGCAGAACATTTTCCACACTTCATGTTCATATTCTGCCCTAACAAACACTCATGTGTGGGCAAATAGAAAAGTCCTATGAACTTCTTTGATGCCTCAAAAGACTTTGAAATGTCAGATAAAAATCCTTACTCACCCTTGCTACCTAGCATTCTCCTGCAACAGAAGACAAAAAACTTAGGCACTCTGGATGGCTTTCCTTATCCTGCCTTTCTTCACACAATTTGAGTACTCTGTCCTTGGTATCAGACTTCACTACATTGTTAGCTACTGCTTTGTACTTATGATTTCCAATGAGGTTGACATCATTAGCTGTTGGGCTCCTGGTGACAGGAATAAAACAAATTTTAGCTTTTTCTTTAAAGGTGATACTCAGCAAGTATGTGCTTTCGTCTTGGGAAAATGATGAAAGAAGCATAGTCTGAGGTGAGAAAAACTGGCAAATAACTCCAGCCCACGACTATTATCTGGGGAATATTTGACTATAGGCAGAATTGCAGATCTTTTATTAGTATCAGCTTGATGAGTCTATTGAAGCTCCTCCACAAAGTACAAAAAGTCACATAAGAAGAGGAACACATACTAATTTTGCTCCTTCTTTATACCATTATGTGAGGAAGGCTGTAAATAGCAAAAGTGTGTAATTGCTAGTGACACTCCTTTCTGTTGAACCATTTGTCTTTTTTTACACACAGAGTTGGCACGCAGAAGTTGAGAAAATCTCATTGCAGGAAAGCACTGGGATATAAATGGCTTAGTCAACTTTTTGGGTTATTTCCTACAGGGGTCCATAAGTGATCTAATAACATCTACCAAGGCAAGTGTGATTACAAAGTAATTGTAATTACACAGGTGTAATTCTTCAAGAAACCATCCCCTGGGCTCTTTCAAAAGCCATAATTCCTCCAGCCATTCCTTTCACGCAGCCATCTAAAACAGTAGAGAAGAAGTAACAGAGTGCATTTTTCTGCCATTCCTGTTCACATGCCTATCAACTCCTTCATGAGGGGACCCTGTCCCTTGACAGAGTACACAGCAGTTGTGGAGCTATGCAGTCCCATTGGACAGATCCATGCCACCATGGTTGGCTTGGCCTGGGGAAAAAGAACTCCAGCAATCTGGAACAAAGTCATGCTGGGGTACAAAAGTGCTCTCTTAAACAGGGTTCATGTATCTGGCATAGGCAAGTTTTGGCTACTCAGGTTCAGAGCAAAACATTACTGTAAAAACAAAACAAAGGCCATGTCCTTGGCTGAAGATAACCCAACAAAGTAAAGTTAATCCTTTTAAAATGTAAATATTAATTCAAACTTTCATTTTAACAGCATGCTTGGGTCTGCTGCCCTTTGGCTGGAACACCTCCCCTCTCTCCTCTGCTGCTGTGTATCACTACTGGGACGGGAGCCCATCCTTTCCACAGTACAGGGGACAAATTCCTCAAGGTGGGAGGAAGCTGTCATTGCTGCAGTCTTGTCTCTGTGGATCATGATATGTGCAAAGGAAAAGGCATCTGCATTGGATTGTGGGGAAGAATCTGCTGAATGTCAAGTAGGGAATGCAGTCTCACCAGCCACTCTAAGATACGGCTGAGCCTGACTGTTAAGCAGCTTATAGCACGTTTTTAGCTGCCTCTCAGCCCCCAGACCCACAGCAACGTTGTGAAAGATGATGTCTTGTCTGGCTGCTCGACTCTGTACTAAAAGCACAAGAAAAGAAAAAAAGGTAAGAAGAAGTAGAAAAAACAAAAGGTAAGAAAGAGATGGAAAGAAGAGAGGAACCTACATCTAAAACTTTTTGTGGTTTATGAAAATAGCTGAATGTAGGAGAAGGCTGAGGTAGGCAGTCTGTTGGATGTAGAGTGTCTCTCCAAGATGGGACAATGAAGGCCAGTGACTCTGGATAGGCATCATTCCAGTAGGATAACACCCTCCTGCACCACTCTTTGAGCATCTCTGTGAAATTGTGGATCTTCAAAAATTTTGATGACGGCTGTTTGACCCACCAGTTTAGGATAATTTCCAATGAAGCAGTTTTGTTCCACTGGTTTCTTCTTCCACATTCCCATTCTTATGATAGATGCTTTTAATGAAATATGTGGATGTATGTGTTTGGATTAACTCTGTGTTTCCGTGAGTTACATTTTCTAATTCTCACAAACAACTTTGTTTGCCCAACTGTGATGGACTTTGGGCAACTTGAAATTCAGGTGTCTGCATAATAGTGCTGGAAGGCACAATATGCCCAGTTCCTGAAAAACCTGTTGTGCTTGCCCAGAAAGGGACCTTCTCTCATTTCTGCCCAGAAAATAGAGGAATTTTAAGTCAACCTGGCTTTCCATCCTCAGTTTGTAATTCTGTTGCTAAGTGGCAATGCAAGAAGATTATCGGATCACAGATTAACAGAAGCCTCTATTCAGTGCTCTTGTGTAATTATACATTTCAGTTACTTATTCGAGAACTGAGTTTTAGCTGCTGTGCTCCTAACTCATTTTCACCCCTCCATAGATTTTTATCGTCATGGGATTGTCAGGATCCTGATAAACTGACCCTTCCATTCCATGCTCAGCCTCTGCACTCCAGCATGGCTCTGCCTTCTAGGATACCCCAAGGGTCTTTCCTCCTAGGAGGTCTCAGAAACTAATGTTCTACCCTATACCTTCTGGATGATTTATTTTGGGAGAAAGCAGGAAGAGTATATAAAATGGTTTAAAGAGTTCAGATCTTTCAGAGGTCACACATTTGCTTCCCTCATTGATAAATTCCCTATTTATTTTTCTCTTTTCCCAGCTGATTCATTCCACTCTCTCTGGCGAAAGTGGTCATGCAACTTCAGAAAGTGGCCAAGGCAATTATTAAATGTTAAGGGTGAACCTCTGGCAGAAATTGTTTAGTGCTGGGTTGCAGAGGAACACAGTGAAAAGGTCACAGAAAAATCAAGAAATAGCATACCTGGCTAATATCAAGAATGCACACAGAAAAGGAAGGAGAAGTCTTGGAAGGAGATGCAGTTTGTCAGCTGAGAGGAGAATGTAGCAGTACACAGAATGTACATTCACAGAAACATGGGGAGTAAAGAGTCTCCTTATGTAGGAAAACAGTTTAGATTATTTTAAATAGAAAACGTGCACCAAGGAAAACTATGCAAGGAAGAGACAGAAAGAGTGGAGATGCATGGGGACCCATCCCTGGGACTGAAGGAGCATTTGATAGGAGATGGCAAGCCATAGGGCAGAGAAATTGCCTGGCTAAAATGGAAATAAATAGTAGGATTGGCATCAAGGGATGATGAGAAACAATAACTGAAAAATCAACAGAAGGGAAGGCTGTGTGTTTTCTTTCAGAAAAAACTGAGTGAGAAAAAGAGGGTGCATCACCTTTGGAAAAAGGGTGAGGTTAATCAGGCTGGGTACCAAGGTATTGTTAGGTCGTGTAGGAAGAAAATTAGAGAGGCAAAAGCTCACCTTGAACTCAGAATGACCTCTTCCATTAAGGATATTAAGAAGAGATTTTATAAATATATCAATGGAAAAAAGAAGGTTAGTAACAACCTCCACTCCTTACTTGATGTGGAGGGAAATGTAGTAACTACGGGTGAGGATAAGGCAGAGGTACTCAATGCCTCCTTTTCCTCTGTCTTCAACAGTAGGATCGATTGTCCTCAGGACGATTGGTTATCTAAGCTGGCAGATGGGGACAGGGTACAGTGTAGTCCCCCTGTTATTCAGGAGGAAGTAGTTAGAGACCTGCTAA
>WEKX01006538.1:95829-120311 GCA_013390025.1 Pitta sordida | reverse complement strand
GGCTGTTTAAAGGTTATGAAAGTGACTGGTAAAATAAGTTCTATCACAGCACAACAAAATCCTACGTGCAGTCTCGTTTTTGCATTTAATCAAATAGGTAAGCAAGTCCTGCAATTTTTCATGTTTGCTCTAAAATAAGTATTTCCAGTTTGCATTAAAACTTTTCTCTGAGTGAACACTAATAATTCCTAGCTTGTACATTAGCTGCAAAGAGAGGTCAGCTTGACTCAAATTTACCTTACTGCCAAGAACGTATTGATTTTGAATATTCCTTCCAGCCGGAATCCTTGCATCTCACACACTTCTTAACTCCATATTCTCTGTCATATTCAGTTTAGTTTATGCTTTAATAACATTTGAATAACGACGCTGAGAGAAAATTAAAATACCTGCAGACTATAAATTCCAAACTTTATGACCTGTATGATCATTATGTGTCTTAAAATAATGCATAGTGAAATATTCTAACTGCAATATATATATTTGTTTCTTGAAGTAATGCTATTGAACTTGAATTTCAACTTGTCATTTATGTCTCTAATTCATATGGGAATTTTTTGGATGACAGTTTATATGCTCTGCTAATCAACTTATCGGCCCATAAAGCATCTATACAATATTTTAAATTACACATTCCCACTACCAAATATATTAAGGACTAGTAACAAACCTTTCAAACTTTTTAAACATGATTCCTGCCATCATCAGTAATGCGCATATTTAAGCAACTGTAAAAATGCCTATGTTTACTATACCAACTTTCTGTACCTAAATCTTTACTTTTCTCCCTCAAAAACTCATTTGAATCTCTGTGATCATCTTAAAATATAATATTAGAGCATGATGTGCATATAATACTGACTTCCTTAATGGTATTGCAATTTGTGGAAAATAGTTTCTTTTACAAACAAATGTCAGCTGTCATATACCTACAAAAGAGAGACTGTGCATCTTGAATAAAGAAATGATTTTTTAATGTCTAATTCTAAACTAACTGAAGTAAGAATGGAGTGGAAAACCACAAAAGTGTGCTCACAAAGTTGATTCTCTGCTGCCTTAAAATTCTAATGACAGGACAACATTCACAGAAATTAGTCTGTGCCCATCTGTCCACGAGAACACGAGTTTTTGTACAGATTGATGTGAAATGACTGAAGCCAACTTTGAACTTTCTAGAATATTTTAAAGCTTTATCTAATCAATNATTGGGTCTTCTGTGAACCAGGAAAAAAAAAAAAAAAAGAATTTTTATCAACTGGATAAGCACCAGAACAACAGTTTTATTAATATTAAAATGGTTTTTAGACAATTTTTCAAATTAAAATTAAAAATCCCTTCAATTTAAATCTTGTTTACTCCTTTTTCATTACTAGGAATTAACAATAAAAACATTGGTATATAAAATTGATTAAATACTCTAAACACCACCACCTCCCCCTTTGTCCTGGAAAATGGAAGACATTACTTTTTAAATAATTTACAAGCTAATTAAAATCATTATTACTCTTCATTTGGATCGGTTTATCTTTTAATTTAAAAAAAATGTTAGTAAGATAAAATGTTTTTGTTCCCAAATCTGTTTTAGTGTATTTTTCAAGCTTTCTAGGTATGTTACTGCATTGAAATTCACAAATAAAGAAAAGAGTCCTGTGATCAGGCTTCTAAATGAATATAAAATCTTCATCATATCAAAAAGTGTTTCCTAACTCTCATATCAAAATTACTTCAAGTGAATAAAGATGACACTTACTTTAAGAATATATGTTTCATGTAATATTTAGTCACTGACTTTTCAGTTATAATTATCTCACTATTAAAAAAAATATTGAAGTTGTTTAGGTTTCTACAAAACCCACTTTTTGATCAGCTACTCATTTTCCTGAGAATGTATTAAATTCCTGGGGTTTGAATTGATTAGTTCTCACATGATGAAAAAATACTTAGCATTTCTTCCTATTTCTTTGTATAACTTTAGTAAGTACAATTTTTCCTTTTCCCATTTCTGGAGGTTAATAACCTTAAGATCTTGTGGAAAGCTTTGGTAACAATCTAATAATCCACAATTGCTCCTTTTATTACTAGGAAACTGGATTTAGGAATGCAAAAACTACTTCCAATTTCTTGTTCTCAAACTGCATGTATTAAAAAGTTTCCATAGCAACTACAAAGCATAATACCAGTCCCCAAGTAACTCTCCAATAATAGCTCAAAAAAGCATCTGTGATATTTAAATGCTTAATATGTTAAGACAACTTTCTTAAACAGTAGAATGAATTACTCACTTCTCAGTCACTGATATTTTATGTTCAGTTAGCTCTGTGAAGCAAAAGCCTAGTTTGCATCTGAGCACAGACACCACATCACCAATTTTGTGGATTCTAAACAATGGGACAAGCTAACAAGTATGCTTTTTAAAAGACGATGGAAATATTTAAGCTGTTTGTCTGTCTTACATCTATTAGAGAACTAATCATCTGCACAATTATAAACATGGCTTTCCACGACTTCAGGCTATCTATGACCAAGATCTACCTCACAGTTCAGTTTTAAGAAATTATTTGGTTTTCCTTTCCTAATAAGAAAAAGGCCACTTGCTTTTATTGTCTTCCATATTATCTGCCCTAGATAGTAAAGAACACATAGAGAGAAATATTACCTTTTCCTGATTTCTTCTTTATTTAAGAACTCAGAAATATGAAATGCTGATTATTTCCTAATGAAAAGACAACTCTACACAACATATTATCATTTATAAGTAAAAGTAGGAGGGATTCCATCTAAATGTAACAAAAGACAAGGAACAAAAAGATGCAGGAATTAATAATGTCATTGTGCCATTTGTGGACCAGGAACATGGTCTAACATTTACAGATTTTTAATATTAATTTTAATTTTAAATCTAAAGACAAAATTTAAAGTGCTAGTTTTTCTAGTAATTTTTGATTTACCTTCAGTGCAACCACCAGATACCTCTTCAGCAGAGATTTTTGGTAGATTCTGTGTCACCCTGCAAACTCACTAGCTTATTTTTCTCAGGGTATTTGAATACAGAGCACTGCATTTGTGATTCAGCACATGGAACAAAAACGTTTAACAGTAAAGCCTGCAGGACAGACCTGCAAACACTTAAATGTGTGTCCAGCTTTATTCTTGCAAGCACTCCCATAGAATTTCTTATGTTCGCTTGGGTTTCCTTTTATGAATAAAGCTACTTGTTCATTTAAATATTCACGGAGCTGAGTACAAGGAACATGTAGTTTACTTCATATAGCTACACATGTATGTGGCAATTTCACAGGTCGTTGCAGTATATGTATTTCTGCAATGGCCCATAGAGTTTACAGCCCCCTTTGAAAACTAATGCCGCGATTTTGTGAGCACTTACTCACGTCTGTAATCACACTCATGTGAGTACTACTGAACTGTTCTCAAGAATAAAGTTACTGAAACCCTTGCAGGTTCAGGTCCTGAAATCGTAAATACTATACAAGTTCCGTACAAATGCTGTGTTAAGGCGCCATCCTGAAAGCACTTACTCCTGGGGTTAACCCATTCAAAATGAAGCACAGTAAGCAGTAAAGTCACTACTAAATATTTAAACTACTGTACTTCAAAATGTGTTCCCTCCTCCGTTCAGACATGGAGACCAGAGGAAGGTTACAGTTTGAAGAACATAGTCTCTTGTGTTTCCTCAGATGATGGAAACAAGTCTGAAGCCGCAGATTATCCTGAACTAATGATCTATCCCTGTCCAAATCTACCCCTATCAAACGAAAAGAGTTGCAAATTATTAAACAAGAAACACCTTGCAGCCCCTCATCTTTTTAAGGAAATAATCCTTTAACGGATCTCACCCTAACCAGGGGACTGTGTCAAACCACTCATAAACTGCTCATAATGACCAGCTTCTTAGGGATTATTAATTCAGAAAAACGTTTTTATGGACATGTCACATAAAATCACACGACTCATAAGGGTAAGGAACATTAAAATTCCACTTGGAAAAGGATAATCAAAATCCACTAATTTTATGCTCTTCCCTACCCACCATGGTAACCTAAAACAGACTACAAGCCAGGTTGTGTTTGCAGCACAGTAGTCACCGCAGTCATGCCCCTTCCAAGCACTAAGCAGCCGCCTCTCTCAACCTCCCCTGGAGTTCAGCAGCTACATCTTCTCTGCTATTACAATTTTCCATCCGTTTGAGGATGCTGTCTTGGAATCATGGCCATGCGAGTAACAGCACCTCGTGGCACATACTGTTGGACCTAGTGAAAAACTTCTGTTTCACACCTTTCACCGAAGCAGACATTTCTGTTTGTTTGCACTGTTTGGTTCTCATTGTGAGCTTTATCTTGGCTCAGAGATCAAATGCAAGCCTGCAGAGCTAGTGAGTGCAGACCAGAATTAAAACAAGATGCCCGCACAGTACTTGTCCATGACACGGTTCACCTTACTAAATATTTTATCAAGACATGTATTAAGAACCTGAAAACAAGAGTGCTTCTTCCTGTGTGGTTTTATAGCATCTAGTTTTCTGACTTCTTGTTTTATTATGTGTATGAGCTTCTAAAAAGCTGAAATGTGTCCCTAGCAGCTGTGTCAGGGCTACAAGTAAAGTCTCCTGCCATATTAAAATTATAAAATTATGTGCCAGCCAGTAGCAGGCTTCATGTTGCACAGGACCAGAGTGCGAGACATTGTATTTCTGCCCACGATACAAGTGAAAGATTCCGTGTAGAAACAACATTACTATTTTGTCAAAGTCCTTAAACTCATTTTTGGTGTTTTTCAAACAATTTCAAAATTTATAAAGTCAACAGATTTTTAAAATATATTTTTTATATATACACACATACACACAATTCTAACACATCCTGAATATTTTGGAATGGAAAAAACATTATTTTGTATTGAAATAAAGATACAGTAATAATGTTATTAATGTATAATAAGTAAGCAAATTAGCACTGCTCCACATCTTGGAACATTTTTTTTTTATAAGAAGCAGAGAAGTCTCAAGTTCACCACAAATGTATCAATGTAAATCAGAACAGAACAATCCTTACGATACCTTTGTGATTTACATAATGCATTTCATGTTCTCCATAGAGTTGTTTGGGAGGGAGTTCCTATCTGAACTAGGTTGGATGACAGAGCATTGGCTCTCATTTTAAAGGAGTTTAGAAATCCTTTAAATTTTACTCTCATCTGAATGAAAATTACCCTATTAGAACCTACAAAAATACTTAAATCTTCAGCAAAGGCACAGAGACATGCACTATGCTAAGAATGCTAAGAATGCTTTGTATGACTATGCAATTTCATGCTTCTGCCATTATTGACTCTATTTTATTTGCATATAGATATATTTTACCTATAAAACCTCTGTTTAGCTGGTATTACTGCTCTAGATGTTATTTTGTACTTTTTCAGAATTTTTCCTTCCCTGCACTTGACACAGAGTCAAACAGAAATACGTCCACAACTGTGGGACATCTGTGAAGAATGAATCCTTAAAAAATGGTATTTCTTCCAAATGGATAAAAGATGGCACCGAATATTGAAAGACTCACCCTGGCATATTTCAGCTAAAGTTCAGAAGCTTAACATGGTCTATTATTTCTTCATAGGTAAAATTTCAGAACACGTCTCTTTTATCGTCTCATGTGTGTAACACTGACAATTTTACTATCCACTTGAGCTTTGTTATACCCAGGCACAGATTATTTTGGTATCAAGATTTTTGATCCTAAGCACCAAGCATGTTTCATTTTCTTCTGAAAGTTACTATATTCTTATTATGCATTTCAGATCATAGCAATAATTTCTGTATCAGAGTTCTGAAGCTTCCTACAAAACCCAAGTAGAGCGGCATAGCAATGGAGGCCAAGGAATATCACTGTTAAGGAAGTCATTTGATCATACCACACATGAACACAGTTCCTTTTATAGATAAAGGTGGGGGTGGTTTTGTTTTGATTTTTTTGGCACTTAAATGCAATGGAAATTTGGCTCCAATTGAGACCTGATCTCTGTATTTCCATATGAAGGTAAGTGACATTTAATGTAATGTTCGTTTACTCCCAGTTCACATTTCCAAGTGCCTGGGCCTACAACTAAGAGTACATTGGAAATACTGGCTATTGCACTTCCCACAGGTGATTGAAAAGCAAGAGTTAGAGGGTGCCCGAACTGACATAGCTTTGCAGTCTGTTGTACTAGAGGCACATTACTGTGTTAATAAAGCAATATTTAAGGATTCCATTTGCAGTTTACGGTGTAACACCAGCAACCTCACAGTGTTCAGCCCATCAGTGGGTCCATCACAACAAGCCCCATGCTTCTAGCCTGCAGAGGCCCTCCCACAGACTGACAGTGGAAATATCTTTCAGGTACAGAGACAGTCCCTTCCACAGGCTCCTCCAGCAAGTCTTTTCTTCTGTTTCCTCTCCCCAGGGAAATACGGAGTCACATAGGGATACTCAAATTTATCTGTTACTTGGAGTTTCATAATATAAATTGTATTATTTGCATTTTTGGAGGTGAAATTAACTTTTTTTCCCCACCCTTTTTTCTTTAGTTTTTTTTTTTCTTTTTCCAATTCAGAAGAAATTAGGGTGATACACAACTCCACTTAGATCCATCCAATCTACACTTTGGAAGAGAAACTTGGCTCTGTGAGACCTCCCCAGGGACTACTGCTGCCCCAGAGTGGGCTGTGCATGGATTCCCCTGGCTGCCCCTGGGAGCAGATGTCCTGTTAAATTGTTTGGACTTCATATGCAGCAACGTGGCAACCAGCCGAGTATGATACATTGATGTAACTAACTGCTATACTTTCAAGCATAATCAGGCATAAAGTAACCACAATTTAAAGCACTAGTGAAAAATGACTTAAAGAAGGATTTGCACATTCAGCAGTAGACCCTTTTTTACTATTATATCAGTCCAAAAACTGCATGTCCGTTCTCTATAACTTTGTTCATAGTCCAAGACCATCAAAGTAACAATGCTCCTGCTGGTAAACTGTAGCAATTCTAATTAAAATTACCTTTTTCTCAAGTGCTGTAGTCTTAAAGCAAAACATCTACCTACAAGACCCAGGTTAAACTGTAAAAATTTTAATGTCTGCTTAAAACATCTTTAATCAAGAATAGAAAACTGCAATTTTTTCCATAGTGTGTACACTTGCAAGAAGTTGAACATGTACAACATCCCAAGGAAGAACTTCATTGAGATACGCATAATAGTGATTTGTTTAATTATTACTTTTATTTTTTATATCGAGAGGGGTGAATAGAAAGGGAATCAAATGACCAAAGGAAGAATCTCAATTTCTGACTTAAAGATTTGTGCACAGGGGGAACTCATTTTGTATTTATATCTCACTTTTATGCTTTTTTGTCCTGCTCCTCTTTCAACTTCTGAAATAAGTTACTTTTTGCTGGCATGTCAAAACATTCCTGTTCAAAGATCAGCTGTGAGTTTTAGAGTGGATTTTGCATCTGAACAGCAGTTCATTCCACTTCATTTTATAAAGGGTGTATCCCTCACTTCAGAGACCATGAGTCACTGCGCCATTGCAGCTGTGACTCTGAGACTGTATTATTTTTGTGTGTGTGTGTGTATAGGCAAAAACATTGTTTCCTAGGACCATGTGCTAGTCCTTATTTATTGGTATGATCTAAGTATTTCCAGAACATCCCATCTGCTGCTCAGGAGTTTGTAGAGAGGACCCTTTCTCATACATGTTCCCCCTTCCTTCCACACACGCTCTTAAACGTCCCTCCCCACTACGTATTAGGAATGTATAGGGAGAAAATTCTGAAATATAAAATCAATCTTGGTGATACTTTTAATGCCAGGACAAATTTCCCTCCTCTGGAATCAGCAGCCCTGCTTAATATTTCAGGTTCATTTCTAAACTCTTAACCCTTTGTTAGCAATGAGTCCTGAATTAAATGGGAAGTGGGATACGATTTCAGTTATAAATGAAATTATTTTAAACAAGAGACATCACAAGGACATGGAGATCCTCACAGTACTGACCAAGCCTTTCTGTTTAAGGCTTCATACATAACTTTCAGAGCCTCAGCGCATACCCTACCAGAAGTTAATTCAACTTTCTAAGAAATGATAAAATATTTCACATAAAGCATGAATTAAAAAAATAAGGAAAAAAGGATAAAGGCAGACAGACATCCAAATGCTTGAAATCAATTGTGTGTCTTGGCCTGTCCCAAAAAGATCTACCAGTCAGGCTTTATATTGGTAGTCACTTTTCTTTTCTTCTTTTCCTTTTTTTTTTTTTTTCTTTAAACTATATTATTTTAGGTCTCGGCCAGTTGGAAGGGTCATTTATTGCCACAGTTAGTCACAACCAACTAACACAACTGTTAGTCCTCCTCTTTGCAAAGAGGAATTCTAGGAGTCATTTTTACACAATTTGCTACAGTTTCCCAAATAATTTTCAGATGCTAGGTTCTGGTTTTATTCTAAAGTTGATTTTGAAATCAAGATTGCCAGTTAAGTCACAGAAGGTTTTACAAGTTTCTTTAAAAAAAGGGAGATAAAAATACTAACATGCAACAACATAGTATCTGATTAGCTATACATGAGTTCATCATCTCAGATAAATGCAAAACACCAAAGCTACAAACGACTAACACCTCCCTTATTCTTATTTTATTTCCCAAGATCTTTGGACTTCTTCCAGGGAAACAAGCAATAAAAATTAATTCAATGCATCAGCAATTAGAAAAACTGTAATATAAATTACTGTCTATTGTAGTGACAACTAAATTATGATGTAAATTAGTATAGTAATCAATTCATATTAAATATATAAATGAGAATAAAAATATTTAGGATACAGCCAACTACTATAACAATTTCTTCTGGTGCAATTTTAATACCAGAATTATTGGAATATTATTATTAAAAAGAATTGTATGTTTCAGATCCAATTATCCATTTCATTTATTATAAAATTCAGATTAATTTTGGTGGGGTTTTGTTTTGTTTGGGGGTTTTCTTTGTTTTGGTTCTTTTCAAATGTTGAATGAATGAGAAGAAGAAATCATTCTCATCAGATTAACATATATCAAATAATGCACTAGCATTAATCTTGAAATTCTCATCTCAAAAGTTTCCCAGACTAAGCTAAGAAAAATCCAAGAGTTATAAAGGCATTTCTCTCCACGTGACAGTGAGATTCCTTGCACTAACAATAGAAATCAGCCTCTTTTCGAACTCTATGCATTGATGTAAGTCACACTAAAATCTGCTGTGGATTCTACAAGATGTACAGGCCCTTTTCCAGACCTTTGGAAGTCACACAAATATCCTGCAGATCTGCTAGATCAGCACAAGATTATCTGTGTCATTTAAATCCTGCCGTTACAGCAGCTGGGGCTGAAAGGCACAGGCAAAGCTGCCATGCAGTGAGGCTCAGCACAGGCACAGGTGGACTCTGGGTACAACCTTGCTGCTCAGGGTGAAGCAGGAAAGGAAAGACAACGGGACGTATGTACATGGATCCACCAGTTATATTATTCTATACTGTTGTATACCTCCAATCATTTAATACAATGGCACTTTATGAACCTAGAGTAATTTGAATGTCCTTGTTTGACACAGATTCTTATCCAAAGTTATTTTGAGAAACTTCTTGATTTAATTTCTTTTCAAATATCCTTTCTTAAAATATGGAACATTTTCTTTTTATGTGATGCAACAATTCAAGCATTTTTCTGTGAAAAATCAAATGCTCCTGCATTAATACTTTGAAATTAAAACTATTTCAGTTCTACAATAATTGCATATACCAAAGAAAAAGCTGATGTTAAGGCAGCAGAAGTTAGATTTTTACCACTGCAATATGAAAAGAATCAGCATCTTCACATATCAGCCAGCAGATCCTTAATCACACCCACTTGACCACTGGTCCCACCAGTTTAGTTCCACCAGTGGTCCACTTAAGCTATAAAATTGCACAGAGTAGAAATGAAGGAGACTGTCAAAAGGTATGCTTCCAAATGAAAGGGTTTAACATGAACCTCCTGAATCAATATTTAACTATCTAAAATAAAAGCGCCTTCATTTCCAGTAAGTTATTTGCAGAAGTACTGAGCACTACTGAGTCCCTTCCCTTTGAGACACAGACATTCAGCACCTTTGAAAAAACTAGTATGATATTAACTAGGTCTGAAAGATAAATTTAAGACCCAAAGACTTAAAATTATGAAAACATGTAAATTCCATACGATGCAACTAGAAATGTGGGATGAGTGGGTCAGAGAAGCCACTCCTCTGTGGGTAGGAGTGGTCCAGACAAGGTGACAAAGGAAAAAAAAAATCCATCCCAAGTCTCAGTGTAATCATCTAGAGAAATCAGACGCCATATAGATTTAACACGCTATTTGGAATCTGTTTTTGTTAGAGAGAAATTATTTCATTTACCAAATGCCTATTCCTGTACTGAATGTTCATTGAAGTTATTACACAGCACTTTTTAAATACAAGAGAAGAAAAAACTATGAAACACTGCCTAAACTTAGAAGAAAAGTGAGAATATCATGTCCCTTTTTTCTGATCTTTGTTTAAGTCATACAATGCATCTGTGCAGAAAAAAAGTGAAGTATAAAACTTGAGATTAATGTTGTTACACTTGGAAATACAAACTCTTCTAATAAAATGAGGACATGTATTCTTCCCTCCAAGGTAATTTGTATAGTTTTCACTCTCTTCAGTGGAATGTGTTGCTTTTAAGTGAACAGTAACATGCCTGGCTTCTAGTCTACATCCAAGGGAAAAATTTCCCTTGAGCTTCAAAAGATAATATCACAATTAATTTCTAAAGTTGGGTATTCTTCACTGGGGTAGATTGATGTAAAAGTGTTTCTATTTTGAGCTATAATTTTACTCATTTTCAGATTATTCCTCATAAAAAGAAAACGGCTTGTGATGAACCACAAGACTGGAAATTGGCTAATGTGACACCCATCCACAAGAAGGGCAGGAAAGATGATCCGAGCAATTACAGACCTGTCAGCGTGACTTCAGTCCCATGCAAAGTCATGGAAGGGATAGTCCTGTGTGCTATTATGCAGCAACTGCAAAATGACCATGACATTAGAACTAGTCAGCATGGATTTTGGAGAGGGAGGTCTTGCCTGACCAACCTAATCTCCTTTTATGATCTCGCGTCTCGCATGGTTGATGATAAAAAGGCCATGGATGTAGTATACTTGGATCTTAGCAAAGTCTTTGACACAGTTTCTCATAATAAACTTCAAGAGAAACTCTTAGAGCATGGACTGGACAGAAGCATTTTATGGTGGGTTAGGAATTGGTTGGATGGACAATCTCAGAGAGTGTTGGTAAATGGTGCCACATCCAGCTGGCAGCCAGTCACTAGTGGAGTCCCACAGGGGTCAGTGTTAGGTCTGGCACTGTTCAACATCTTTACTGAAAATATGGACAAGGGAATTGAGTCCATCATCAGCAAGTCTGAGGATGATACCAAGCTAAGGGCAAACGTTGAGCTGCCGGAGGCTGTGAGGGTCCTTCAGAGGGACCTTGACAGACTAGAGAAATGGGCAGACTCCAACAGTATGAGATTTAACAAGACTAAGTGCCGGGTTCTTCACTTTGGACATAACAACCCCATGCATTGCTATCGGCTGGGGGAGGAGTGGCTTGAGAGTGGTGAAATGGAGAGGGATTTAGGTGTAATGATTGACAGAAAACTTAATATGAGCCAGCAGTGTGCCCAGGTGGCTAAGAAGGCCAATGGCAAATACAGTTGGCCCTCTTCCACTTCGCACCCCCCATATTGCAGCTTCACATCTTAGGAGCATGATTTTTCAGCAATTATGGAGGCCCTTTTCCGAACTGGGCATGCATGACCTGGCATGCATGAATATTCAATTAGGCAGCCATGAATATGCAAATCAACCCACACAGCTGCAGAGGTAACTCTGCTGCTTCCCCTGTCTTGGGCACAGCTGCAGTAGCTCTGCCTCTTCCCCACCACTCCCAGGCATGGTCATGGCAGCTCTGCTGCTTTGCCACCCCCCAGGCTCCGCCGCTTTGCCCCCCCACCCTCCAGCACAGCCGCCGCAGTAACCAAGACACAGCAACACAGTGCTGAAACAGCACCGGGGAGCCATCTGAGGGTGCAAGGCAAATTTGCATATTAATGAGCTGCCATTCAATGCCGAAGTAGGGCTTCGTGGGACCTGAATAAGACCGCAGTTTCGTGATATAAGAGACCCAACCATAACATCAAAAGTGAGCGGGAAAGAAAAACAAGTTTCCACTACTGGACATTAATGGCTTTCACAACTTTGAAGTTATGCGCAACAGAGTCACATTCTGAAAATCTAGCTGCTACAAAGCTTCACAGATCTTGCGTCTTCTTCCTCTCCTTGACCTTTATCCTGACTTAATAGTTTACGTATTCCGCACTTATAAAGCTCCTTCATTTTTGGTTTTTTATTCAACTTCTGGGCTTCCAAAACTATTCCCTCTTTTATGTTTTCAACTACATTCATCTGTATGTAGTACCCCAAAATGTTTCTACCTGTATAGTACCAGACAATATCAAAACGATGTGAGTAATTTTAGGAAAGCTTATGCATCTGCCAGCCCTGTGAACCTGGCATAATTTCTTTGACCTAGCAGAACTTGTGCAAATTAAAAAAAACAAAATAAACCATCACACCATGAAAAACTAACAACAAAACCCTCCAACAAACCAAAACCCATCCAATGAAACAAATAAATCAACCTTTTCATATTTTCTCTTTACTGTTTTGTCTGATCAGCTCATGAGCTACATTTCTCACTTTAAAGACAGAATACACAGTGGCTTCACTTCATTCACTGCAGGTCAAAAAACATACATCATAATTTTTGAAGTATACAGTTAAAGTAGACATTGATTTCTGTGAGTATTTTGCACTTAGTATAATAGAATTCCCAAAGCCTTTGCGGCTTTATTTTCTATACATAGCAAATCTGCTACTGAGTGACACAGTGACATATATAATAAAAACATTACAGTACTTAAGCAATTCAACTTCTTTTTGGACCTATATTGGAAAGATAGTGGTATGATGTACTCCCAAATTAGCTACTTGGTGCTATATTCCAACATACACAAACTAGTTTAAACTGTAGTATTTGAAAGTTCTCACCAACCTTCAGCCAATTATCCATGTAGGCAATTAAGATCATATATACTCACATTTAAGAGCAGAATCATTAAATCCAGAGCTGCTGGTGTTCCCGTTGAATGAACTCAAAACACTGGTGGTCAGCTTTTTGCAGACTTCGCACCATGGTTCCAGCACATGGTTCTGCATTATACAAGATAAGAGTGGTCATTTATACATTTTTGTTAAGTCATAGGAAAGATAGACTCACTATTTGGAGATTTATTGTACCTTTTTTTTTTTTTTTTTAAATAAGGCAACTAACAATTTGCGCCCTGGATAAAGGCATTTTTAAAATTTATAATTTTAAAAATAATAATTCTAATTAATTATAGAAGGTCATATTTCAATTCATGTTTACTTATGTAAACCCCATTGCTTTTTGTACAAATGAAAGTACAAAGCAGGGTTCCATGGCATTTCATGCAAACCGTTCCATAATTTAATTCAAACTTATTTTACTTCTCCATCAAATTTGGTGGAACAACTGTTTATTATGAGGTAATGTGTAAAGGTGTGAAAATCCTACTTTATTATCACAATGCAGAGAACTATCAGCCTTCAAGCAAGAAGGCATCTGACTTTCAGCTTTCTCTCTTAGACAGTGAAAACAAACTCTAAAACATGTACACATATAGGCACATATTCACTGGATGAGGTAGTAGGAAGTAATGGAAGGAATGGGAAAGAGATGCAAGGTGGCAGCTTTACAAACAGCGGAGTTGACAAAGGTTTATTGTCCCTTGTTTTCCATATCCTTCTGTCTTTGCTCTCGACCCTCTCATTTCACTCCTTTGCAATGAGTGTGGCACTCCCTCCAGGAATCAATTCAACTCAACAGCCAAGTTAAAAACTATTTAGCTGGTTTTGGCCATGTTATTTTCCTACCAGGTTGGTGATTTCAAGTGGCCTGAGTGAGTAAAAAAAACAATCAACAATTCCCAAACAAACCTCACAAACAAACTAACAAGAAAAAACAACCAAACAAATACAAAATCAAGACTGTGTGACTACAGGGAGAGATGGGAAAAATCAGACAGGGAACCAAGATCTTCCAAAACCAAGCAAGCACTTCAACGTGCTCACCTCGTGATATGGAGCTGAGTCTTGGGCTACCTGATACCATGGCAAAGAAAGTACAGAGGAAACGATAGTCACAGCAGGCTGTGACTGGAGACTTTAGATGCCAAACATCTCCCAAAATTACTATACTTATTTGTGCTGAAGAATGAGGTCAAATACTATTTGCAATGTTCACAAGGTTTGGTGCAGTGAATGTTCCTCTTCGACAGTGCCCAAACACAAAGTCTTTCCCAAGGTGATGCTGAACATCCTGGAGGTTGTCAAGGCTACCACTACTCAAACAAACGTGCAAGGGTACCCCTAGATCTGTTCTGGCAACCTGAATGACACAATTGCTGGAGGCCCTACAGACTGTAGGAGAAACCAGATAAAGTGCCAGCTCAAGTTACCGTGCTTTCAGAAACATGCAGATGCCCTTGGGAGAACAGAGAAGGAATTAAATTATACCAGTATACCACAGTGCCTTATTAGAGTGATCCCCCTTGCCATGGATCACCCTCACTAATGAGTGACCGTATCGTAAGGCTGGACGCTTCTTCATATTGAGCCCTCTGTTGGAAGATATTCTGTTACATGTGAATCAAGACTGTTTGGTTCATTACCATAATGAAGTCCTTGCTCAGGCTGTCTCTGGTGCTAGTCAGTTGATACAGCACAGGGAAAGAAAGGATACAGGACATTTAAAAAATATTTCCAAAATATCTCTACTAAATTTTTCAGAGTTAAAACTACTAAACAAATATAGAGCTTGCGTGCATTTACATTAGTAAAGAGTAATTTTTTCCTTGTTATAATTACCTCTTTTATTACAAAGGGGAAGAAAACGACTTCTACATGTTTTCCTATCATATAAGTAGTTAATAAATTAATTATCTGCTTCTCAAATGCGTCAATTGCTACTGAGAATTTCTGAGACTGGAGTATAGATCTTCCTAAGAGGCAAGCATAATTAGATCCAAAAGTAATTACGTAATATTTTTCACTAAAAGATGTCATGTAAAGTATTCCAGAGTATTTCATGTAAACCACTAGATTTCCATTAATCTTTACAAGTGTCTGTAATAATAACAACAGCTATTACTGGTAGTCTACTTGTTTATGCTGCACAAGAGCAAACTGGACTAAATTACAGCAACCGATTTCTGACAACTATTGAGCGTCTTCCTTTCACATTAATATAAGTGAAAGAATATTACACACAACTAATCAGTGTTAAACTTCAGCTATTCTCATGAAAAACTGAAAAAATTTATAAAGAAAACAAGACGAGAGGAAACACCTGTCTAAGAAACTGTTGTGTTGATGCATCAGCCCATGCCATGCTTTCTAAACTGCACAAGGTATGAAAACATGCCCTTCAGCAAGGAGAGGCAAATTGCATACTGTGTGCATTCTGCCACAGTATAAAATCTATTTTTGCCCAGTGTGGGCAGGGTGCCCAGCTCTGCAGGACTGAGATTATGGCATCTCCCAAGTGCTTCTTGGAGCAGGACTTGTCACAATAGAGAGTACTGTTCTTATTAAAAATAACTTTCAATCCTAGACTCCCAATAGCAATTCAAAGACCCGTTTTCACGTTGCTCTTCTCCTTAAAACTCCTGCCCAGCTGTATTGTGCCTAACATCCAGACTTCTGAAGTCCAGATCCCTTAAAAATCCAGAACAGGGTGGCAGCCAGGTTTCCAGGATGCACGTATTAATATTAAGTATCAATAAAACCTACTTACAAGCAAAATTCTTTGTCTCTTAGAAGTACTGGATCAGGATGGAGCACTCAAGAGATGCACATTTCATTGCCTAGCCTCAAAACCTGACAGCAGTTGCTGAGGTTTTTGCAACCTCTGAAAGACTGACATTTCTCTACACTCCCTAACAAAACAGATGACCTGATTTACAGCAGGCTGGGCAGACTCCAATAACATGAGATTTAACAAGACTAAGTGCCGGGTTCTTCACTTTGGATATAACAACCCCATGCATCGCTATCAGCTGGGGGATAGGTGGCTGGAGAGTGGTGAAATGGAGAGGGATTTGGGAGTTATGATTGACAGAAAACTCAATATGAGCCAGCAGTGTGCCCAGGCGGCTAAAAAGGCCAATGGCATCCTGGCCTGTATCAGGAACAGTGTGGTCANGGAAGAGTTTTTTCACAGAGAGAATGATCTCTTAGTGGAATAGTCTGCCCAGGGAGGTGGTGGAGTCGCCATCCCTAGAGGTGTTTAAGAGGAGACTAGATAAGGAACTCAGTGACATGGTCTTAATGGTGGGAGGCTTGGATGGATGGAGCGTGGTGCCCATGGTTCCACGCTTGTGGGCCTGATCCCTGGGTGGGCGTTCACTTGGGAGTTGGACTAGATGATCCTGTGCGTCCCTTCCAACTCAGAATAACCTGTGAAAGCCTGCTTTACATTAGACAATTTCAACATCACTACCGAAATTGTGATAGTCAGTGCAGAGTACAAGGACTCTCCCTTGGTTAAAGGATGGGAAAGAAATGGGAAAAGGAGGCCGTGCTGGATGGAACCAGGCAAGTTCTCACCCTCTCTTGATCCCCAGAAGGTATGTGATAACCAGAGAACCTGCAGTATATCTCTGGGAGAGACTGCAACTCCTGGAAATCAGGAAAAACTCCAAGAGAGTGTCCCGCATATCTGAGGACAAGGAAGACAGTCTTCAAGAAACTGCTAAGATTTTGCATGGAACTGTAGAGTTAAGGGTAGTGGTTATTATCTATCATGAAATGCAGAATCATTGAATATTTAAATTAATTTCAGAAATTAAGGAAAATATCCCATTAGGACAATAACCTGTGTAAACAGTCATTTAAAGATCACTATTTGAAAAGAAAAAAGAAAAAAAAAAGTAACATTGCTTAAAACATTTTTCATTTGCAAGAACATCAGCTTCCTAGTTAAGGAAAAGCATGTGAGGCACTATGATCACAGGCACTGACAGTGAAATATGATAGTCACAGCAAAGTACCATGGCACTGGATATCCTTTTCTGAATTCAAATTAAAACAAAGAAATGATAAAGATAAAATTATTTTGATCAAGGTCCTGACCTGCATATACCAAGCATATTTTGTTAAAATGTTTACTGGGAAATTTGAAATTTAAGCCACTTTGCTTCAATCTCTAAGCTTTTGTTCAAACCTTTGTCATGAAAGAAATTACTCAGTCATTTCTGAGCCATCAAGAAATGGCTCAGTTAGGCTTCACAATAATAACTAAGCACAAAATAATGAGCAATTATGTTCATGAACATTAAAATACAGGCCACATCATTCAATAACAACCACCCAGAACATGCATCCTTGTTGTTCACATAGTCCCAATCATCAGCTGTACAGGAGGTGAGACTGTATTTGCAAATTTTGCAGCAGGAAGAAAAGCATCATAAGCAGAAACTCTGACCACAGCTGCATTTAACAGTCTTCCTACTGTACCGCTGTCTGATGCAACTACTTTGTTAGCTGAAAAGATTTCTCTGTAAAGATGAATTACTAATGTAATTATTTTAGCCTTGCTAGTCTTTTTTTTTACCTCATGGATAGATTGGTTGCAACTTAAGGGTTCTGTACAATTGTTTCACAAAACAAAACCCACATGAAAGTCAGGATGGAGAGTTATGTCCACAAGAGTAGCACCAAAGACTAAAAGTAAAGCAGAGCTGCTCATTCAAATTTACCGTTACACTATCCAACTCCTTTACAACCTGAGCACTTCCCAGAAGAGACATCTGACATTTTAATCTTATCCAGAACATAATAAATATTATCTATAATGAGGATATAAGTCTAAAAGGCATATTATTCAGTCAGTTGCCAAATTACATGGGTTTCAGGATGGATCCATCTTTCCTGGAAAGTTCTGTTATTCAAAGCACAGGCTACCTCTTCCACTGTGTTATGGTTTAGGGGGTTTTTTTCTGCTCTGGCAGCGAGGGGGTTAACAGCACAGTTCTTGCCTGGGCTCTCTGTGCTGCTAGGGCCTTCAAGGTTATAGAGATAGAGGCGTCTCTGTGAATAACATATTTGGGAGAGAAGAAAAAAAACTCAGTAGCAAGATGTAGAGTGCCGGTTCAGAACCTGTGTTGGGAGGCGAAGAGACTGAAGGCCCCCAGGCCCACAAGAGAAGGGGTAGAGATCTTCTTCCAGGCATCTCGCTGCTGCTTGTGAATTGGACCGACNTTTCTCCTCCAGGAGAGGTTGTAGGTGAGCCTCTGGCATCCAGCCAGGGTCAAACCACAACACACTGATACTTTGGCATTGAAACTCCGATGACGTTCAATGAACACTAATACATTTGAGAGTAGAAGAAAGCAAATTTCCTTTGTTGTACAGGCAGGAGAGATGTTTCAAAGCTGATTCAGTAAAGAACGTCAATTTAAAGTTATTTTTCTCAAAGTGATAACACACATTTGGAACTAGCTGTAATTATCACATATTTAGTCTTCCATTTTCTTCACTGTTGTTTTAGCCACCTGTTAAAAAACACTTACTGTTTACTTGCTATTTCGGCTTCCTTTTTGGATGACTAGATCTATGACTGTGAAAGCTGCTTCTAGCCATAAAAAACCTTGAAACTAGGAATAACCAGATGTTTCAACTTATCATTTGAAAAGTAAATATTTTCCAAAAGAACCACATGACAATCATTGCTATGCATAAATATCTTCTTCAATATTTGTGAGTTTTATGATATTTGCCTTCTGTAAACACCTTCTGAAAAAAAATCCCAAACAAAAATATTTTTAAAGGGTATGCTTCTCAAAAAAGAAACAAAACAGGGTAGAAGAATAGAAAAAAATCCAATTTTATTAATTCTGGTGCATTTAATCATTTTAATACATGGCTGCTGATTAATTCCTCTCTTTATATGACTTTGTGTTTTCTTACTCTCCATCTAAGGGGGGTTTAACATATATCTGTCAATTTTGTTGCAATTGCAATTCAACTAAAAACATTGCAAAAACACAGGTTATAAGTCAATAAAAAAGTTTATAGAGGAAATCAAAATTCTTAAGGAATAATTTAGACTAAATTAACAAAAATAAACAGAAAAATTGTTTAGAAACTAAGAAAAAAGGCAATGGAAAAAAATTAGGACATAAGTTATAACAAATATCTGCTGTGGACAGCTTCTTAGAACAGCCAGTCAGATTATGTAAAATTCTGGATGTTGTAAAAAGGCATAAGTATTTAGGTTTGACAGAAAAAGGGGCAGGTGGGGTGGATTTTGGTTGGGTTGGGATTTTTACTCTCTTTTTACATCTGTATAGATAGATGTTTTAAAACTTGAAATTGTCAGCAATTAAACACAACATTAAACTAGGTTTTATTACTGGTCCATGAAAAGAAGCTGAAATTCCCAGAGAGGCTGTAAGTTTTCAACAGCCCCATCTGAGAGCAGAGAAATACTCACAACCACAACTCCAACAGATGGGGTAGGAGTTGCCAAAACCCTGAAGGAAAAGCATTTGGAACATACAGCTACAGAGCTNCTGACCAGCACTGAGTACAGGGGAAGGATAACTTCCCTAGTCTGACTGACCACACTGTTCCTGATGCAGGCCAGGATGCCATTGGCCTTCTTAGCCACCTGGGCACACTGCTGGCTCATATTGAGTTTTCTGTCAATCATAACTCCTAAATCCTTCTCCATTTCACCACTCTCCAGCCACCTATCCCCCAGCCAATAGCGATGCATGGGGTTGTTATGTCCAAAGTGAAGAACCCGGCACTTAGTCTTGTTAAATCTCATACTGTTGGAGTCTGCCCATTTCTCTAGTCTGTCAAGGCCCCTCTGAAGGGCCCTCCTACCCTCCAGCAGTTCCACATTTGTCCCCAGCTTTGTATCATCCGCAAACTTGCTGATGATGGACTCAGTTCCCTCGTCCATATCATCAGTAAAGGTGTTGAACAGTGCCGGGCCTAACGCTGACCCCTCTCCTGGTCCTTCAATTTCACACCCCTGTGGACAAAACCAGCCAATTTAAATTTGTGGAGTCACTACCGTGACACACAGCAGCTTAATGAAGCAGTTATAACAGATCTCATGACTTGTGGAGAGAAAAAGGCTGGACTGCTAGTGAGAGGAGTCAGGAGACTCATCTGAAAAGCCTCCTTCCCTCACTTCATGAAAATAAAATTCAAAATCCAGCTTTTCAGTAAAACCCCAAAATTGTGTAAACATATATTTATATACATATTCGATTAATTAGACTACGCTTGAAAAAAATAGCTCTAATCTGTCACACTTGTGGTCAGTTCCCTCACACCCTTTGCATGAAAGTCACTCTGCATTGGCAATTCTATTTTCTATAGAAGTAACTTCCCATTGCCTGTTTGAAACATGGCAGGGGGGCCAGCGGTAACTGTGGCTGTGGTAGAGAGGACTAGCTGCTGGAGAAAGCCTTGGTGGCCTGGTTGAGCAGGTGCCATGCCACACCACCTCCTTGGCTCAGGTGCCAAGCCTCAACAAGGAGCATATTCAGTCTGTTGCTCCCTCCACAGGCAGTCACTAGGCTGTGGTATGAGGCCAGCACTTGAGGATAGTGTCTTGGCAGCTGCAGGTCCCTGACAGAAATCAAGACATCCTCAAGTCATTCTCCTTTCTCTCCCTGAAAAGCAAAATTTCCAACATGGCAGTAGGGAGGGAAGCTGAGTGCTTCAACTCTCAGGACCTGCTAAAGCAATGGCATATCACCAGAGAACCATTCAAATGAGCCCTCTTAAACAATCCTTCAGCCTACAGACCACCACTTACTGCAATTTTATTTTTCTTTTTGAAACCAAAGTAACTGGATAACTCGTTTGATTTGCTCTGAGGATTTGTTCCATGTCCTCAGATTTCATGACCACTGATCTGCCCTAGAGCCAGGCAGCCCTAAAGAGACCATCATGATGTAATCCCCACAAGCAGTTTTACTTGTGCTTACCAGTGATTCAATACCTCACTGGAACATGAACACTTGCAACAACAGGACAGAACAAAACAGTTCTAATTCTCATTCCACCCCATTGCCCTGTTCTGCTTCCCCTAACAGTAGGGAGAACAAGGATGGGAAAGATTAAATCATCTGATATAATGTCATGGAAAACTTTTCAATTCATTGCAGAAATTGCCATTCTTCTTCACTCAAAATACAACCACAATTATTTTTTTCACAATGGTCATCCTTTCTTCTCCGCATCATCACTTCAATAACCCTGTCAGCACACATCATCACCACTTTGGTAGCTTGTAATTGGAACAGTAGAGCCAGCAAGGAAACACTACGGCAAGTAGCACACCTATCTTCTGGACTTATCTTGATCCTCTGGCTACCTCCTGGTTACTGAGTTCCTTCACATGGACTGCTGATGCTGCACTTTTGTCAGGTGAAAGATGTCACTTCTACACTGAATGCAAGACTCTTCTGCAGAGTCCAAAGGGAAGGCAGAATGGAGAGCAATCATTACCATTGCTGGTGGAATATTTTATAATCCAACTGGAGTAAAATGGGCTTAATTAAAAACAAAACCACAACAAGACACCTCAGAAGTGTATGTTATCCTCCTATTTGCAAAAAGAATCAACTAAAAGATAAACATGAAACTCTGTGTATATGAGTCAGCAACCCTTGGCACATGGGTTACACCACGTCACATGAAGGGATTTGCTTTCAGCACGTGTTTCTGGCTGGCAGTTGCCACAGGAATTTGCCAAGCCAAGATGGATCTGAAAGAAAGCAGTCTGAGTTTATAAACCCTTATGATCTCTGAATTGATATAATAACTTTAGTAGTAGGCTTTTCTGTATTGCTTTTACCTTTTGGGGATCACGTTTTAGTTCTTTGGAGGTCAGAACTATTCCACACATGAAGCTACAATCACTCAAAATTTCATTGTTTTATTTCAATTCTAGATTTACTCCCCTGGCTTTTACTGGGGGACAGATGAGGCTGAGAGCATGATATGCCACAGCTTTCATCCTTCTGTCTCAGCATCTATGCATCAGAATGTCATCACTCTTGATGCTGCTATATATCCCTGTTTTTAAACCTCATGGGTGACGATAGTCTTTCCACTGAAGGTTTCAACTCACATAGAATATTCTTCTCTCTGCCAGAGTCCGAAGTGTGATCCGGTAACTGCTTTCTTTACCCGGTAACATTTGGCATTGAATACAGGGATTTTTTTTTTTTCTTTTAACTGAGCTGGATAATATTTTTTCAAGCATAGGTATTTGGTTGTAGTTCTCTAGCACTTCAATTGCCCAGACCTATCCAAATATAAAATTTCTTATCCATAGCTATGGGGAACCATATCAAACTTATTTAGCACTGCCACTTCAGTAATGCCACTGTCTCTTTTTATCTTGCACAGACACAGTAATTTTTCACTTACTCTCCAGAACAGATGCTTTGTAGACTGAATCATCTTTCTCTCTTTCCAAGCCTAGCGTATCTGGAAGCATCACAGGCTTTTAAAAAAAAAATCTGTTTTCTTTCAGAAGTTTCAGAAACAAAGCAGTAGTGCATTGAGTATGGTTTCGTTTAATGTATGAGGCTATGTACTACTACAAATCAGTTGCTGTAGTAGCTTCTTAATGCTATTACCTGAAATTTTTCTTTGGCATTCTGGATGCCATTTGCCATCTCTGAGGCATTATTTTGTTCATGCCCCTGTATTTTTTTCAATAAGTTGTTTTCCTGTTGTTTTCCTGTTGCTTCTTTTCTCATGCCTAAAGCTTACAAAGTCTTGTTTGGGAATTCCCTGCTACCAAATTTATTTTTTGATTGTGAATTGCTTTGCTATTATAGCCCAGGTGACAAATAATGAGTTATTTTTGCTGTTACTCATTGCCTTAATGCTTTATGGCTGCAAAATCAGACTCTTTGAGGAACTCAATTTCTTGTATCCCACTGCATTTTTCCCGCACTAGTTTCACTCTAATGATTTTCTCTCCAAGCTTTTCAGGAGTCATTTGAAAAAACTTCCACAGAGGTTGCTCTGGTTTCATTCTTCATTTACATGAGTAAGCTCAATAACTTTGCACATCTTAACAGCACTTAGTATAACATACACTATTTTACCCTTCTTTGAGATCTTGCATATTTCAAGTTGTTTTCCTCCTCTAAAGCACCTCAGATCACTTCCTCGTTTAAGGATAATCACGCAGGTAGGTTGAACTGCACAACAGAATCACAGCTGAAATCACAGAATATTCTGAGTTGGAAGGGACCCACAAGTATCATCGAGTCCAACTCTTAACACTGTCTCCCTGGTGGGAATCGAACCCAAGTCTCCCACACGACAGGTGGGGACACTTACCACTGTACTAAAGTGGATCTTCTCAACTGTTTCTGCAGTTTCTTGATTACACTAGAATAAGATATGTCTTTCCATGGTCAACCTCCTTAACCATTGATTTTACTTATCCTAAAAAGTTAATTCCTTTTGACCTCTTTATCAGGGGTAGAAGAAATCACTCAAACAAGGTAAAAACTGACCTTCAATAAGTCCTCACCTAAACAAGCACTCTTCATGAAGAGAATTCACACAGTACCAGCTCATAGCCTGCCTTCCCACCACAGCCTTGGCTCTTACAGAAAACTTGCAGGCAAAGATCCATCAGTCTCAAGACCAGCAAGGGAAGCTGAGGGCAAAGGGAAAACTGATCCACAGAGAAAATGAAAATTCCTGAGAACACTCTGTCCCTTGTAAGGTCATTTACACATTTCACTGATTGCTTTGAAATTAACTGCAAATTTCCTCACATTTCATCCTACTTATGCCAAATGACAGCTAATCCCTGGCCACCTCCAGCACCAAAAACATTGCTTTTCTTTCCTGTCTTTACTTTTAAGCTACTTAATACCTTCTGTTCCGGGTTAATTAAGATGAAGTATGAATTAAATTTAGAAATACTTGAATAATATATATATGGAGAGAAATAAAAACTTTACTGGGAAAAAGGAACAAATTTAATATAACAAATATATATATATATATGTTTGAACAACAACAATAACAATACCAAAAAACCCCAAAGGAACAGTGACAACTGTAGACAAGGGCAAAATAAACAAGAATGAGGTGGGGGGGCCTAGTTCAAGGGAAAAACCAGGACACCTCCAGGACTCCAGGGTCAGGGGAATAGGGTTCAAGGTAGGCAAACCAGTGGAGTAA
>WEKX01006538.1:15546-95580 GCA_013390025.1 Pitta sordida | reverse complement strand
CACATTCCTCACATTCCTTTCAGGGGAGGGAAGATAAGACACAGGGTCCTCCATGCCACATTCCTTTCAAGGGAGGGAAAGGGAGATAAGAAGAGATACCTATTGTCTCTTCCAGTAAAAAGGAGAAAAGTTTTACAATAGAACAAAAGGCCTCTCCCCATGACACCTTCACAATTCACAGAGCTTTGAAAATCTCTGAAAGTGTATGGTACAAATGCAGCAATCAAAAAAAAAATTCTGTCTTAACATACAGAGGCATGTGAGGCAGCTTGTAATAGGCGAGTTATTTAATTATGATGTTCACTGAAGGTGGATGTCTTTGCCTCTCAGCCAGTTGGACTAGATGATTACTGTATGTCCTTTCCAACTGAAATATTCTATTCCCTTTTTCTTATTTAACAAACACCTACTCACAGATATCCATTAGCACCTGATGCTGCATACGTGTCAGATAGAAAACACTGACTGTTAATCACTTTTCAATAGAAAGTAAGAATGGTGTGTTGCCTGAAGGCAATGGAGGGAATATTATAAGCTCTGCCTTTCTGCATAAACTCTCCTCATGTTGCTCTCAGATCTTTTGAGCAACCTCAATGTATGGAAAAATTGAATGACCAAAAGAGGCATCATGCTATAATTTTTGTGATGTCTCAAGCTGTCATTTCATCCTTCACAGCAGTGAAAATAGTGCAAGTGGCAAAACAACACAGCAAAGAAAGAAGATCGTGCAGTAGGTGGTATACATAGTACACGTGTAACAGAATGGTGCCCTATAAAAGAAAAAGCTCTATATAGTTCCAGAGCTTACTAAGCACTCTTGGTAGCGACATAAGATGTATACCTCTAAAATATGCTATTACTTCTGGGTTTTGGAAGACAGTGCCACTTGGTTTCTTCTAGTCTTTTTACTTGCCTTTGAGGTATAATACATCTTAATTTAAGGAGGGTTGGTAATTAGATAAAGGAAACTCATCAGTTTGTAATCATCCATTCCTCCAGCATTTTCCTCCTTCAGGCTACAACATCCTTAGGAGCATTCCTTCCCTCACCTTCACCTTGTCCTTAATTTTTTATCTTAAGCTGTAAAATGGTTAGATTCCCTGCATAACTTTTCCAAACCCAAATTCTGATGGAAGTATTATGAGTATATCTGCTTTCTCAGGGAGAATTCGCTACAGAATAACTTTTCTAATCTAACCTTGTCATCAAAAGACAACTGGAATACACAATTTAGGAGCACCCTGGGTGTCCTAAAGAAACAGATTTCTTAACCAAATAAAGGCAAAATTCAGTATCTACAATCCCAATCAGGAAAAAATTCAGGAGATTTTACCTAATTTATGGTTTGACTTGTCTCACATGACTTTGATCACTCAAAATTAGTATGAGGTCTGAGTCTTGTTTTCAACTGAGCAAAGTCTTGGAGACTACGCTCTGCGCTCTCAGAGCAGAGTAAACATAATGACAGTCCTGGTCTGCTTGCACAATGTGCTGTGTTTTTGTCTTGGTTGAAAACACTATTTCAAGACTCCTTGTCAACAAAAACTGTAAAGTAATGGGTTTTTTTCAGAATCTATAAAGAAGTGATTCTCTAAACTGTAGTAATTTACTAGACTTGGCAATGCGAGTAAGAAAAGATGTTGAACCAGAAGGAGTTAGACATAAATATTTTCTCTTTGTGCTTCATATGCTACGTCTTTGCTAAAAACCTCTTCACTCAATGCAAAAACATGTGCACCATCAGCAAGTTCTGTACCCCAGAGAAAACAGTGCATTAAAACACAGTTTGAAATAACTGATTTTATATTCTACTATAATGTGTTTTCACAATGTTAAAATTCTTAAAGTTAGGACAAGTTTGCTTTAGGTCCCACAAGCTTCCACATAAAACTTCAGCAAATATTGCTCGACCCATTTTGTAGAGGAACTCTGGCCCTATGGCAGGGCAAGGAATCTTACTTTGCCTCTTGGTTTTCTAGTTATGTGGAGAGCAGATTTAACACCACTTTTCCTCACTGTCAGAGTAGCATTTACAGAGTTCACAAAACGTAAAGATGTAGTCACTCAAAAGCATGCCTCAATTTCCTCACTTGCCATGCAAAATGCCCTTGCGTCCAGGTCTTGGCTAGCTTGCTGGTTCCTCACCACAAGGAAGACCTTCTTAACATGCTTTAAAACACTGTCTAAATCCCTCTCAAGGGAAGCTTCTCCCAGCTCCTTTCCTGGCTCCAGCAAACCAAGGCCCAAAAAGGGCTGCTACAGGATCCTGTGTACATCCTAGATCTCAACAAGCATCTCTACCCGCCACCTGCATCATCTCTCCACCCTGCTCACTGGAAACTGCTTCCAACCTTGTCTCCTCACCTACTTATTTTTGAAGAGGCCACCTCTAGGCGTACCATGTGCTCTCTTTGGACTCACTGGCTATTAGAAAGATAGAGCTTGCACTCCTAGTGATAATGAAATGGGCCATGAGGACTCAGTATTTTACACATCTAGTCATAGCAAGGTCTTTAGTCTTTGCAAAGCAGAGAAAATAGAGGCATTTTAGAATTTTAAACGAATAGGAGTACCATTTCTCTCTACACTTACAGTAAAATCAGTGATGTGTCAAACATGGCTGTCCCATTATGCTGCTTTTGAGCTGTTTCTGAAGCCTGGCAAACTTTACACAGACATAGCAGCTTGCAAAACTACTGCAGGATTGGACCTCAGTCTGCCTGAAACTTTCCTTCAAAACAGGACTACAATTCTAGAATTAAGCCTTCTGGACCAAAGAGGAACACATATTCCAAAATAAAACACCTGTTTTTTTTAAAGCCACCAATATATAAATGCTATTATTTATTAACACTAAAATAATCACCAATAATCTCAGGTAAGTATCTTGATAATGTTTGCAAATACTATCTGGAGATTTAAACCTAGGGTTTGAATTCAGAAAAGCACTTTCCTACACTTGACAATGGCCACAAACCCATTGTCATGGATTTTTATCACAGGCAGCATTAACAGAGCCCCTATCACAACTGAAAAGCATGAGAGGATGAAAGTCATTTAAAAGTAAACTAAGCCAATGCATTTTACTACAGTAAGACCAAGTAGCGTCATAGCAATCAGTTCTGAAAGGCCCGCCTTCTCCCAGTTGTGAACTGACACTGGAAAAGCACAAGGCTCAGAAAACATTTTGTGCATGGCTTTGACTCTCCATGGAAAGAGAGAAGGCAGTTCCCTAGGAAAAGCCTGGTTTTTGTATACCTTTTTCCTGCTCCTATTCATGGCACATTCAGGCCTATTCCTGTGTCCAGGGCACACATCGTGTTGCACCTGGCCGGGTGCACTGCAACTTCTGCATGCAATACAGAGAAGACTCCGAAAGCATCAGCAGGTTGCCTATGTCCCAGTACTCAAGCAGTGAAAGTATTCAAGAAAATTTGAAAACAGCAAGGTTTAGCAATGACTCATATTTATGTCTCTCTTCCAGACCTTATTGTGACTTTTATTTAGCCAATAGGAAAACCTTGCAAATATTCTGACAGGGAAAAATCCTCAGTTAAACAATTAAACTGCTCACCTGCTTGGTTCTGTGGCCTCCAAGGGAGATAAAGTTGAACCCCACCCTTGTGGCTTCATGTAGGGACTTCACAGCATTTACTCTCAGACTCTGCTCTAACATTCACCAAGGGAAAAAATCCCTAAGTTCAATGTTTCCACCCTGAAGCTGTGTCCCTGGAAAGAATCACAACAGACCTCGTCTTTGGAACCCCATGCAGATGTTGCACCCCATTCCCTGGTGAGGGTTTCAGGGCAAGGTTCAAGTCGTCCTACGAAGTATTCATATACGAGACAAAATGTTTTCTTGGCCCATTTAATTTTCTAGTAAGTAGTTTTCTGAAGGAAAGGCTCTTAAAGTCCATGTTGCCTGTGACGCTTGAGCTGTGCTGTGTGTACATACGGATGCACACACAGGGGAGCATATGTAGTAGCTGCTGGATTTTAGAAGTGATTTTCTCATGCTTTTACATGATGTTCACTTAAATTTGAGTGCTGATCTTAGATTCACTCTAAACACTGGCACATATGTCCCTTATGTGCCAATTTTTAAAAATATAAATTATGAGTAAAAGAGTAAAAGCTTTTCAGTGAGTAATAAAATAATGTTTTTTTCATTTATGCAGGTGCAACCTGAATTTAAGCAAAAGCATGAAATGTCACTTCAGCAAAATCTTCAACACTTTTCAGTCATGACTTAAAAACACCATGGAAAGGTAAACCTGATTTTACCACTATATTAAAAAAAACAGATAAAAGCTTTTAAAAACCTTCATTTACTCAAAAAAAGGAAAATATATTTGTTTTTAAACAAACAACACTTAAAAATGTATTCGTACCATTTTCAGTAATATAATCATATGCAGAAGCTTCCAGACCTGGCAATTATTTGGACAGTTGTCAATCAAAATGTCTCACAGCTACCCTACCGTGTCAGCCATCAGCTAACCCACACTTTCCCAGGGACGTCTTAGCATGGCATCTTTGTTCTGTTTTCAGATAAACAGATCCAATTTCTCAACAAACAGACTGCTACAGTCCTTTTGATAACAATGTAATAATTCAAAACAAATGATTCCAGGCTTTGATGATAGCACTTTTATGGGTCATGAAGAAATCCTCCCACCAACATCTGTTTGATTTTATCTACTTGAACTTTATCCTCCAGTTGAAGATTTATAAGCTGAAATCATCCCAGCCTATTAAAGTCAGGCTAATGTTAAAGCACTAAAACAGAGAATGAAAGTGCATTTTGCAGTCATCCACCTTTTGAAATCCTGCCGTGAAGAAAAGGTATCGAAAGTTTGAGAGAGGTATATTTAAATATGCTAGAAGTCTGCATTCTGCACAAAGCCTTGGACAACTAAGAGATTAAGGAATCTGACTGTTGCCCTACTGTGGGGGAAAGTTATTTACATAACTATTATTTAGAAAGGCACATGAAAAATACAGATGTTGTTTACATTGAAAGACTGTTTTCTTAGCAAGAAACACTATGGTTTGATGGAAATTCACTCCAGATTTGGTTTCCCCCCCATCTTGATTTCTGCATACACTGTAAATAAAAAGCATGACAGCAGACTTATTAGAGTCACTTGTTACTTATTAACTAGATGACATGACTTAGTCTGGATGCTTTTTGAATTAATAAAAAAGAAAAAAAACACCAAGACTTTCCAAGAAACGTCTAATAAAACATGCCAAGAGACAGAGTATTGCACACTCGCTACCTGAAAACAGCTTCTGTGAAAACCCACAAGAAAGTACAGTAATCCCTCAAGTATCATGGGGTGTCAGTTCCAGAAAGATGCCACAAAAACTAAAGTCCACGAAGCAGAAGTAAATACGGAAAATATGGCAAAAACGGTAAGGATTCTTAAAAACCCTCCATGACATATTGAAGCTGCAAATGATGAACTGCTAATTATTACTGTATTCAGCTGTCCCTGTTGCAGAACTTTTCCAAGAAAATAATTACTCTTTCTGTGAGTGCTGACACTTCTACAAACTGTGATAATTTAGCAGTTGTTTTCTGGAGTATTCCTTTGGAATAGATTTTTTTTCAGTGTATTCCAAATGACACTTTTTTCTAACCTAAAACTACGGTACCAATTACAGTATGTAGCATACCGCAGAGCACAAATGTACATTAAAACTTTCGACTAATAACTAAAGTATGCATCTCAGCTATTTGTAAGAGGAAAAAAACTGTACTCCTATGCCTCATTTAACATCACTTGGAAAAGAAATATGAACATGTTAGTAGTCGGAGGTGTGTGCATCAAGAAGCATAACCTTGTGTCTTTAATTATAGTATTTATATATTTACACACCCCTGCACAACAGTCAGACCCTCTTTGTACGAAGCAACTCAAACTTACTTTACACATGCTAAAACTATTTTATTACAGTAGGAAGAGATGACCCAGTAGATTAAAGGATGTCCTTATCGCTGCTAATGTATACAGTACAACTGGAAATTGCACTGACTCAGTTCTAAATAAACCACTTGGCCACTTTTCTACCATTCTGAAGCATCAAGGCATGCACACGCTGTACTGTATTCCATGCAAAGAAAAAGAAAATCTGCTCAGATACTAAGTTATTAGAAGCTCCAACACAAAATTTACTGAGCCACAATGAAAAGAGTAAGGAAAAAGTTAAAACAGCATTGCAAAAGAGGCATCCCTGGGAGAAGTGAGCATGCCTCAGGAGATGTTGCTTCACCTTTCATGGCCAGGGTGTCCCAGGTGGAGACCTTGGCCCTGCACCGAGGGTGGGGGTCAAGCCAAGCTTGCTGCAACTTTGATTTGAGTTTGATTTCTCAGACACATGCCATTTCAGACCCTTCTTCTTCCTACAGTACTGAGAAAGGTATAGAAATTGCCAGTCAGAGGGGAGATGCACACTGCATCCTTCCCGTCCAAGGGAGAGGCTCCCTGCTACTGCTATAGAGTAAACAGTGGAGAGGCAATGCTCTGCCTGCTTCAGGGATTTCCCCAGGGAGTTAATTTTGTGAGTTAGGGGACATTACCTTTCTGAACAGGCAGTAGTCTGAGTTTTGCGTTGGGGATTTATTTAATTCTTTTTGCAGGGGAGGGAGGAAAGGGGAGGCAGAGAGGTTTTTCTTTTTCTAACAGGAAGAACCGTTCAGACAGGCATGTTTAAAGCTCAAGTGGCAACATAAAGACGCATAAAAAGAAGAGGGAGACAGAAAACCCTGCATACCTTCCCTTTGACTGTCTGTTGTATGACATTTACCAGATGAGTATATGTAAAGTACTCTGTAATTAAGTTCATCTGATCATAATAGCTTTTAGAAAACTTCAAAAACTATGTCAAAACACAGAAGCTAGAATAATTTGTATATATTCTAAGGAGATGAACATGCTCCTCAAGTATAAATTACACTTTTATTTAGCATGCAGCGAACCAAATCATTTGGTTGGGCCAGGGAACTACATTTCAGATGGGACCTCCCCTTTGCTTTACTAACTCTATGGAGACCCTTCCCATTTCCAAAGCACAGCGTATGACCATTTCGCTGACGTGCCCCTACAGCACATGCTGGATGCACAGCCTGACTGAGGAAGACATTCAAACAATTTGAAGGCCCTGAAGGACATAATGACAGGTGAAAGTACCAAATTTCCATTTGAACTGTGGCTTTCCTCATGTATTTCATAGCTCCTGTCTCATGCGGGAACCAAATAGTGCAAATACATCATCACCACAACTTTGCCACTTGTTTTAATGTACACCGTGACTGCTGAATTGTTAACAAGAAACCTATCTCTGCCACATACGCAAGGTGGAAAAAAAGAAGTTTATCAGGAGGAATAAATTTAAACACCAGTGTCTCCCTCAATAGTATGTCCAAAAATAGCAACTATAAAAGCTGCACACTAATCTTACAATACTGTACTAAAATTAATTTTAAAAATTAGGGCATCTGACAATGCATGTGGAGGCTTGAAGTTCCTCCATTTGAAATCTCTAAATTAAATGGCAGTTTCCTTATTTTTTCTTTTAAACCTGTATAACTGTGAACTTATAGCTAAATACCAAAATACTTTTAAAATCCTAGAGAATAAGTGGAAGAACAGCTACATCCTACATACTGCATACTGCATGTTTAGCTAACTAAATAGAAAAAAAACCAGATTTATTCCTTATCATTTCCTCCCTTCATGAAAAATATTTTCTGAGTAAATACCCTGTGTTTCCTAAAATACAACATAATCATAGTTTAATGCTTCAGTAGGTTTGTAGCAACTCAACTGCCTTGCACTGTAATTTTAGCAAATAGGAGAGTTTAAGAAACAAGAGTGCAGATGTGCTGCCCTCAAAGCAGTGGGCACACAAGCAGGATGGCAGCAGCAGCACCAGCATCTGTACCCCAGTAGAGCAAGTACTGCTCTGAGGAGCTGTCTCCCCTCAGCCGATTGGACAAGCAAACATCTGTCACTTTCCTGTGTCTGTAAAACAGAGACGGTGATGCTTTCCAATCTCAACAAACCACCCCAAAATCTGCAGTTTAATTTTTCTTTATCTTGGGTAAATGCTGTTAATATGCAGCATGATAGATACATAAGTGCTGTACTTATTGTTGTATTTTTATTTGAAATACACTGTATCTTGAGAAGCACAGTAGCAGTTTGCCAATAAGCATAAAAATACCATTAGGATGCTCAGATTGTCATATCCAAAATCTGAAACTGAATCTGTCATCAGCTGTGCTAGCAATGTCTTTTCTGCTAAATTGCCACGGGTAACAGAAATGCATGTTGACAGCAATAAATAACTATAATGGCTGCTGATAATATCATTAAAAGAGCTCTGTGATACACTGACATCATTTAGAGGTTTACTAGACATGATTAAGTGTTGTATCATGCCTCAGCTTGTCAGCTAATCACAGCAAATCACTTGTGTATATACATATTTTTATCCATCTGCATGTGTATGTAAGACTAAATATTATAAACTATACATATGCATAATTTATTCAATTTATTTTCACTTAAGCTAATTTAAAATAGAAGTATGCCAGTTACATAACATTGGATGTACCTTTGGACCCTGTACAAACAAAATATCTTTTCAAACAAAACTGATTAGTACTATCCTCACAATGGTGTGATACAGCACCACACCAGAGCCTGTTTTTTAACCCTTTTCTATTTGGTTCCTGCAGGTTTGCAGTGTCACCATCCCTGCAAATAAGCCTTGCTGGGAACTCCAGGAACTGGTGACATTTTCACAAAAACTTGCAGTAAGAAGAATTTCATATTGAAATCGCCTTCAAATCAAGTAAATCAGAGGTTGGATGACCTCACTTAAACATTTAAGTCAGAAAATACTGAATACTTTACATTATATCTTTAAGCGTCTTTCTACCCACCCCCAAAACACTACTGCTACCACGAAAAAAGAAACTTTAGCTACTGTTGCTAATGCCACATAGTACTGAAACACAGACATTATCAAAACAAGCTTAAACATTACATATTCTTTTCATATATGTTTTCACTTCCTTTAGCAATAAAATACTTCTAGGGTTTTTGCAACATTATATTAAAGCATTCCTTAAAGAAGGGAAAGATCACTATTTGCAGACAAAATATTCTTATATTTGTGATTCACGTTCAAGCAAATGTGTTCTTAAATGGCAAAAATAAGATTTTAAAACACTTTTTTAAACCATGTGCACCTGTCAAATACAAATATGATAAGATCCCTTTAAGAAGTGATATTTAGAAATACCTATTGACAGGGAAGAACTTTGAGAAGATGACATAAGGGCTTGCAGATGCACAACAGATCAGGCACTTACATCTGCTTCTTTAACTCACATGTCACCCTTTTCCATCCACCATATGATTTGCACATCAACATGATTACGCCAAGCTGGGTAATACATCATAAAATACATTTGCCTGTCAAAAACCTACAGATACTTTTTTTCTTCTCCTTAAGCAATGATTTCATGTGGTTTACATATCCCACAGCATTTAGATACAAGCAAGGGGTTTATTTTCTAGCAGCTTCCAGTTCTGAAGTGTCATTATGATCAAGATTTATATGTTACAGACATACTTCAAGCCATGATTATTAACAGTATTTTTTAAGGAACAAAATTTGTCACCTGCATAAACTCAGAAAAAAATGTAATTAATAACTATTTGTGAGCCTGACGTGAGTGTAGGGTCACAGCATGAAGCATTCACTTTTGCACTCTTTTTTTAACCCTTGAAGTGGCCTGCAGCCACTATTGTAGAAATAGATGTTTTTAGCATTTTACTGTATGCAGGTTGCTGCACTTATTAAGTGAAAAAATCAAATATCCCACAAAAGCCCAACTTAGTTCCCAAAAAATTGCTAAGATGACATGGTTTATTATAGGGTAGTCAGTGGTCCTAAGAAAAGTTAAAGAAAGAAAAAAAAAAGAAAATTTAAAAAATCATTACAGCTGATTATGTTGTCTCAATAACAACTCTCTATTAAAAGAACCTGAGCTTCCATGCTGTTTCTGATAAAGCTTCTGGTACGTGACGAAAGGATTTACAGCTACCAAGATTATGAGGTGGCGGGAGTCAGATCCATTTCTGCACCTCTTCTCAAGGGTCACTTAACGTGGAGGAAGGAAAGCTTGTGGGACCTCCCTTGGCACTTCTCAGGCCAAGAAACTCCAGCTGAATTAAATCAAAACTAAGTTCAATAACAAGCAGCATCCCTGCTAGGAAACCTAAATGAGCCTTTCTTAGCAGAGACTTTCTTTTCCCTTAGACTAAAGTGTTTATATAGAGTCATAAAATGCCTCTAATTCTCAAACAAGACCGTAACCTTTTAAAAGCCATCTCTGCCCCCTTTTCGTCAAAGAAAAGAATTCATATGAGCGGCAGCACACAGAAATTGTTTAGTGTTGGCAAACAGCATGACAACTGCAACACAAACCCAACAGGGGAAAATAAACAACCCTTCAATTATCCCAGTCATTGGAGTCATGTGAGCATTTAACATGCTGTGGGTTCCTCAGGCCTTGGAGAACATAAATTAGAGCAATAAATGATACAATTAATGATTTTCAGCCATTAGATATAAGCACAAGGAATATATCCAGGAATAAATCAGGCAGTTGTTAGAAAATAAAGCCCTGCTGCTTTGGGCTACCCCAAATTCCCAGGCTCTCCTTGGAACCGCTCATGAAACAAAATCACTTTTTGGACAAAAAAAAGCCCCCCAAACCTGTAAACACACAGGGATGAAATCTCTTCTCAAGTTCCTTTTATGCAATGCACCTGTTTCCCAGACCTACCTTGCATTTCCCCATCAGAGATCTCCTAGGTTGGATTATGTACTTGGTGGCATGACCTAGGTATTAGGGTAGTGTGTTATAGGTAGGATGGTGTGTTGGTAGCAGGATGGCAACAGGTCAGGTAACAGGTTTGGCTAGGTTAGGTTATAGGTGATAGGTTGGACTTGATGACCTCTATGGTCTTTTCAACCTTACTGATTCTGTGATTCTGACCAGAGAGTATAATTTTCTCCCTGTCTGGTTTTACACAATGTCTCCCAACTCTATATTCTGTTCAAGAAGGAAAGAATTTGCCTATCTAAACACCTGACCCTGAGTGTCTGCATTTTTAGGCGTATTATCTCCCTCGCAAAGACTAAATGAGGTCTCTTCTAAAATCTATTCCGGTAATTTGGGATGAGTGAATAAAGTAGTCTGTGCCATACAAATCATGCCAGGTGACTCCTTCAGAACTGCAAAAGCACCAAATATAATAATACATAAAGAATAAAAATGCTCATAATCTGTAAATCTTATCATTATGATAATTAATATCTGTAGCTTTTTTATCTAAAGCAATACATTTTAAGATCAGTTCTCTCCAGTGTGCATATCTGTCCTGAAGCTAAAAATTTTATTTGCTTAGCATTTGAGTGACAGGCCCAGTTTATGAAGGGTTTAAAAAAATTTACCAAAGCAAGAAAATTAGATTATTGTTATTTTAAAATCATTATAAGTGTGAACAGATAAAAGTAGGCAGAAACCTATTTTGAAAACTGAATGAATTCAAGACACTTCTTTGGAAATAGATTACTTTCCTGCCAATTTTATGTCCAAGTCATAAAATTTTGGGTAAGAGCCCAAAACATAAGGAGAGCAACTTATCAAATCTTGGACTTTGACAGTCTGATTCCCTTTGTTTGAAAACTTAGAGCTTTGGTGAAAACAGGTTTGTGAATGATTAGCAGCGATTTTACACCATATAGCTAAAAGAATCTGAGTCCATTTGTGTTCCCTAAAATTACATATTTTTCCTTTCCTGTCAGGTGCGTTAGCCAGTCTGAGAACATGGTAAAACAAAGTGTAAACTTATGATAGAAGAAATATGCTGCAGTGAAAAAAAATACAGTATCACAGTATTAGCAAGGTTGGAAGAGACCTTGGAAATTATCACGTCCAACCTGTAACCCAACACCAACCCATTGTCTAAACCGTGGTGCTACCCACAGGACGATCCAGTCCTACTCCCCACCTACTAGACCATGTCACTGAGCTCCTCATCCAGTCTTCCCTTAAACACCTCCAGGGATGGCGACTCCACTACCTCCCTGGGAAGACCACTCCAATGAGCGACCACCCTCTCTGTGAAAAACCTCCGCCTAACATTCAGTCTAAACCTCCCCTGGCGTAGCTTGAGGCCATGTCCTCTCGTTCTGGTGTCGTCAGCCTTAGAGAAGAGATCCACACCCACCTGGCTGCAACCTCCCCTCAGGTAGTTATAAACAGCAATGAGGTCACCTCTGAGCCTCCTCTTCTCCAGGCTGAACAACGCCAATTCCCGTAGCCACTCCCCATACATATACAGTTAAACCCCGTCCATCGTGAGGAAAGGGACAGGCCATGGCCCTTGCAAAACGCTAAACTCGCAAAGAAGTGCAGATCGTTAATATGCATGCAGGCCATACTCATTGCTCCACCCCCCGGCACTCCAGAGCACTGCGGACCATTTTCTGCCTCTCCCCTCGGAATATCAATACAGGGGGCAAAGGGAACCATTTCTGAGCCCCCTCTGACTTAGGAGACACCCCCCCGCCAAGGATCTGTTGGCTTTTCCGGGCTGCTGCGGCCGTGCTCCCACAGCACAAATCCTGTGCCGTGGCTCCCCCACCCTGACCCCGATGTGCGTGCCCACGGTGTCCCGGCATGGCATCTTGGGCCACTGAGGCTGCTGCGGGGTGGGGGCTTCTGCGGGGCTGGGGCTGCCAGCCCGCCGGGGCTGCTGGCCCTCCGGGGCTGCCGCGGCGTCGCGGCTAGCAGCCCACTAGGGCTGTTGCGGGGTGGGGGCTGCAACGGAACCAGGACTGCTGCGGAGCCGGGGCTGCCAGTCCACCGGGGCTGCCATGGAGCTCTAAATGCCAGGCTTAGCCGGAGAAACTGCGTGCATTCCCTGCGTGCCCTCCCGAGGGAGCAGGCCCATCCCGCCTTACAGGGAGAGCCAGCACCGCCCCTTGGCAGAGCAGAGGCATAGCGTGCTCTGGGGAACCTCACGGACCCCAGAAGCTGGACTGCGAAAAAATTGCTTCGCAAATGGGCGAGGTCGTAAAAGAGAGATCGCGATGCAGCGGGGATTCACTGTATATTAAACACTTAGATCGGCTCGTTACAAATCCTGTTCCCTAGTCTTCCTAGAAAAATCAACAAGGAGACTAGAGAGTAGTACACACATAAAATGTCAAAGCACTAAAATCTATCACAAAGTGACCCAAATAAAGTGGTCTGAAGTTTTGGATCTGGTTAAATCAAAGTCCCTGAGACACCCTGACTTCCTCTTTGGATTTAAAGGCAGTGAATTACAGCTCTTTGCTGTTTCATTATATCCCCTTGCTCTTGTGGGAAGGTGTCAGTCAGTGGCTGCCCTTCCTGAGGCTGGGCTGGGGACAATGGGGCACAGAGGGTCCATATGAGCCTCACTTCTCTCAGAGCGATAAGAGACAAAGTGTGCTGTGCCCAGACCGAGGTGGTTTTCTTCCCCATTACACCCATTTCAGAAGCTTTTGTGCAGAAACTATGAGGAGCTTTCTGGGAGTCTCCCTTGGGGGCACACATCATGTAAGGAGATGAAAACTGATCAATGCTGGACCCTGAAAAGCAGTCAAGAGGCTTTCTCAGGGCAATGGCCAGAGAGGTTACCTGAGGATGGTATGTACATGAGCTTTCTACCACACTGGTACAGATTCCAGACCTAAATATAGGTCCAGACCATTGCCAGCTTAGTTCAGTAACCTGAACCCTGAGGGGCCGCTCCTGTGGCTGGCACCTTTCCTGCTGCTCATTGGCATGTGTAAAAGAGCTACTTATACAGACCCCATTGCTGGAACTCCTAGTCCAGACTCCTCCTGACAGCTGGTGACGCTCTCTCAACACCTTCCCTGCAGCCACCTAGCAAGCAGTGAGCTGGAGCAGAAGTTGCCTTGCCCAGTGGCTTGTCCCCTCAGAGACATGTCTCACTCAGCTGAAACGTTGCAGAGCAGTTTTCAGGCTGCTTGAATCTCAGCAAAATGAAGAAGAATCACAACTCCCTGATCATGTCACCCTGGTCACAGCAGTCCCTACTCACATCTCCACACCTCAAAAATTTCTCTCAGATCTGCTATAGAAAACCCAGATTTTGCACAGATATTCTCAGTGACAACAGGATTCTCACAGTTAGGTAGGGGACAGAAATCTGGAGAAGAATTAAACCTGTCAGGAACAAAATAGATAGTGCTCAGCAAAGATTTCTCCTTCAAGTTCAAAGACAGATTCCGAAAGCACACGCATGCCTCACCTAGTTGGGGAATGCTTCACTAAGCGAGGTTAATGTGTTGGGTGCCACTACATCTTCTCTCCCATAACTCCTAGGCACAGATTCTGCTTCTTTGTTCTGGTTTTTTTTAGCAAAAGTTCATGTATCTGTGATGGAGATGAAACAGTCAAGCTAGGAATAAAGGTGGGAAAAAACTCCAAAGATCACCGAAGAAAATAACTATAGGAGAAATTAAAGATGAGGGAAGAAATTAAAGCATAAGAGCACAGTGGAAGACAAACAATTGCACACACCGATGTGACATAAGCAGAGGCTCTCAGCAAGGACTGAAGACAACTCTAATTTTTAGTAAGTAGACAGGCTCCAGGACAGCTTTTGAAACTCTTAATAATACTATACAAGAGTCTGATGAAAACCAAGCTGAGCTTTTCGCAGAATCACAGAAAATTATGAGTTGGAAGGGACCCACAAGGATCATCTAGTCCAACTCACCATCTAATACCTATACAGCGACCGAGGGCACAACCCAGAGCGTAATACCAACCTAGATGCTTCACAGTCTTTTCCACATTCATTTATGCAGCTCTGCATCCTCTGTTTTTTTGAATCTTGTAATTTTGGGTGATGGGAGTCTGGAGTATTAACTGGTCCTCATCCAGGAGTTCTTCACATTCTATTGGAAAACATCCTCTCAGTGTGTGATTTCTTCAGGTTTCTGTCTGCCATGAGCTGGGAGCTCATCAAATGCCCCTCTGCAAAAACAAAGCAACCCAAGAAAACCACCACTCTCCAGGTTACCACCAAAGCTATCTGGGGCAAACTGATTAGAGTAAAATTCAAATATTTCAGCATCACAGACTTGTTGATCGCTATTAACATGTATTGTATATAAAAATGCATTAGAGTGCTTTATCAAATTACAAGACTATAATTATCTATTTTTATAGCAACCAGTAATATAGATAGCAAAATGACAAAGGTAAGAAAAGCAAAGTGTGGAATTAAATTTATGTATGTTTTTTTATCTTTTAAAAAAGGAAAGACACTTTTATACTACAGATCTTGATATCTTGGAAGACTTACTCCTGGTACTGCCTTAGGAAGAATACCAGAGAAACATATTATTCTGCATAGATGAATTGCTTCTCTGCATATATTCCTTAAGGTTCCATAGCTCTTGGATTATGTTTTGTAAACCCGTTAGCTTCCTAGCCAGAGATTAAGGCAAATTCTACTAAGGACTAAAAGTTGACTTAGAGCATTAAGAAGGATTAATTTTTAGCTGTGGTGAAGCTGAAGTACTAGGTTAGCATGTTTATGCAGTGCTGTAGATCACAATTAATCCAAAATTAGTATAAAAGATCAACAGCAACTGCTCTTGCATGCCAGCTTGGCTTAGTCCTAAAATCAAGACTTACTTTGGGGACAATCTCTAATAGGTTGAAAGCTGTCAGAGGAATCTATGCATTTTAAAAGTTTAGCTTCTTTGCCCTCTGCTTTGAGACAATAAATGTCGGAGACAGTACTTGAGATGCTTCTGCTTTCTATCTGTGTCACAGATCCGTCAGAATAGATTGGTGCTAGCAATGAACAAAAGCAAATACAATTTCCTGCCTTACAAAAAAAAGGGTGCTTAAAATATATCTTTTCACTCATCATCAAAGATTAATAAAAATAACAGGAATTTTCTAGCAGAAAATATTTATGTTGCATAAACAAAAATAGATAGTAGAAGTACACAGGGATGTCCAGATAAACATATAGATATGCATGGGCTTGTATCTGAAAAATATGTTTGTCTGTTCCGTAACTACAGAAAGAGTATCTATAGTAAGGTATTCAAAGATATAACTGAAAGATCTACCTGAAATTACATGTAAAAACATAGTTTAAGGGACAGAGATTGGAGCCCTTTCTACTTCAAAGCGAGTTTAAATGATGGCTCCTAGCTCACTCAAAAGCCAGCAACATTTCTATGGTCTTCAAAAGACGAGCCCTGTAACAATGTGTAACTCAGCATGGTATAACTCATGTTGCATCCCGGCTGGAGCCAGCCCAGCCCCTTGCTATTACAGATCTGCCCTCCTTAACTTCAGAAAAACAGGTCTGGGAAGGCCAGGAAGGGAGCCCATGGCTCCAACATATGGTCTACCACACCTTTGAGACCATTCAGAAAAAGTAACGTGCTATCAGGGCCTTAAAGGCAGTATGCCTAAAGAGGCAGGCCGCATTGGGAGGAGTCATCATCAGACATGATGGTCCTACAGTTATAAATCCAGTATGTCCAGCTGCAGGGTATTAATTACCTTTAAAGCAGAAAGCAGGTGGTGAATTAAGAGATTTGACAAACCCACAATATGTGAAATTAAACAGGTGAAAGTTAAAACAACCATTGTGTAGAATAGAAGCCTTGCTCTACAAGTCAGAGCTTCTGCTCTATTCAGAGCTATAAAAGCATGGAGATTTTGTTGGGGAGGGTCCATGGTGGATATTTGGGGTATTTTGTAGTTTATTTTTTATTTTTAGATGGAGTCTTTTCACTCTTATGTAGAAATACATGTTTATGCCTGCAGTGTTGTATTGCTTTTGTAATGAGCACAGTCAGTACTAATGTCAAAGCTTATTGCTGAACTTGGTTACTAACTAATAAATTTTTCAGCTTTATTTCTGTACTAATGTAAAGCCAGAAATGGACATTTTGAGCATCTATTTCATTACATTGAAACCAAAAGTACAAAAAAGATACAACAAAGATACAACAGTGTTGTATCAGGAAACATAATAAGCTTCAGGAGAAACTCTTAGAGCATGGACTGGATAGAAGCATTTTATGTCGTGTTAGGAACTGGTTGGATGGACGAGCTCAGAGAGTGTTGGTGAATGGTGCCACATCCAGCTGGCAGCCAGTCACTAGTGGAGTCCCACAGGGGTCAGTGCTAGGCTCGGCACTTTTCAACATCTTTATTGACAATATGGGTGAGGGAATTGAGTCCATCATCAGCAAGTTTGCGGATGATACCAAGCTGGGGGCAAATGTGGAACTGCCAGAGGGTAGGAGGGCCCTTCAGAGGGACCTTGACAGGCCGGAGAGATGGGCAGACTCCAATAATATGAGATTTAACAAGACTAAGTGCCGGGTTCTTCACTTTGGACATAACCCCATGCATCACTATCAGCTGGAGTGTCTGGAGAGTGGTGAAATGGAGAGGGATTTGGGTCTAATGGTTGAGAGAAAACTTAATATGAGCCAGCAGTGTGCCCAGGTGGCTAAGAGGGNTCCTGTGCATCCCTTCCAACTCAGAATAACCCGTGAAAGACATTTCATACTCATCCCAACAGCACAGAAGATGTTAATGCCAAATCAAACGCACTGAGAAGTTTAAATTGAGTTGCTCTGTGTTTCACAGCTGCAACAAGCATTCTTCATGGGGTGTGCCCAGCTGTGAGGGTTACTTGCAGAGCTGCTTGCTAAGCAATTTTTTCAGTTACTGGGTAGTAGACTTACAACATTATTCATTGCTTCCAGTAGCAGCAGAATACTGAGAGATGGTAACATCTGTTCCTATATCTCGCGCACTGCATTCAAGCTCTTATTGTGATGACATTTGTGAAACTTGATTAAACTTCTCTTTAATCCTATTCTTTATTTTAGAAACACACAAGCAAACAACTTCATATCCAAACCTTAAAGGAAATGCTAAGCTGTTGTAATGTGGCCTCTCGCAAGAAACTTGAAAATTCCCTTTCTGAGGCCTGTCTCCAAGAGACACAGAGGGCTTCCTGTTTATAGGACTGTTCATGCCTGCGAGCTATGTATAAAAAAAGAAAGAAAAAAAAGAAGGATGCAAACATAACCAAGGCACATTCACAAAAAATTCAGATCAGCTCACTGTGGGCTTGCGCTGGATTCTCCTCTTGAATTCTCATTTTTCTCTCCTAAAAAGAAATATATATAATCTACTCCTGAGGAGACTCTGGCCCACCACACTAACTCAGGCCTTCTTCAACTTTTCTCTGCTGCACTTCTAATTTTCCTATGATGACCCCATTTTGCACTACCTTCAGCTTTACGTGAACAGAGAAACTGCCAACATACACTTGCACACCAAACACAGGTTAAGACAAACAACTGAAGGATTTATTTTTGTACCAGGAAAGCTCACCTCAGGTACATCATGCAGTTTTCAAAGAGTTCTTGCTTTACCCAATTTTACAGCTGGGTGAGTGAGGCAAGCAGAGGTCAGCATATGTGCCTGAGGTCACACAGAGCTAAGTGTTTAGAGTACCCCACATGTCCCTGGATCACAAATCTTTACTACCTGCTATGGTGTCCTCAGTTTCAGTAGCTACAGGTTTCCTGAGCAAGAGTAGGTTACAACAACAGGCCTGCAAAGCTCTGTAAATCTGTTATAAACAGCGGCCACAAGCAACATACACCTGATGTACACACTGTTTTTCAGGAAGCAGTACCATCTTTGCCAAAAGTAGTTCTTTAGACAATACAAGGCAGATGAACACAGTAATCAGCTCTGCTCTGTATGGTCCTAATGCCTCCAAGCAATGAACTCAGATTTTCAGCACCTGCTGATTAAGTGAAAGAAACACACCTGAGATGCAGTGAACCCACCTAGATATTAACTAACCTGCATCTTCCAAGAGCCCATTTTTCTTGGCAATAAAAGACAGCCCTCGTCTGAAATTATTAGGTCTTAATTTCAGATATTTTCCACTCATTTCGTTTTACTGTTGCAGAGTTACACATCCGATTAAAAGAGAACTACTGTTTTGTGATTCTAAAAGTAAACATGCTTTTCTACAGATTAAAGCCAAGTGGCAGAACACAGTGGAGAGTGCCAGCTCAACAAGAAAGGGTTACTAACCTCTACTTTCAAGTATGAATGATTGATATGCAAATATAGTTATGGTAATGCTTGTGAATATCTGTTTTTCTTGCAGTCAAGTTCCTGCATGCATAACATTCACAGATCAGGGCTATGTGAGGAGGGTTCCTGGGGCACATGTGCACATTCAGAGATGCAGTTCGCTATTGAACCCTTCCAGAAAGCCAATAGATGCTTTAGAATATAAGGCTAAGCATATACTGTATTTTAAACTCCTCAGAATCAACAGAAGCAAATAGTACTATGTATATCAAATGCCTCTGGTCCTATGCAGTAAGTGTACTGCCAAACCCCAAGAATTCAGGATAAACCATAAGTAAGAACCTCAGATCATGAAAGACACTTTAAAAGAAATCACAAAGTTGGACCAAAACTTGGTCTATTGTATAGCAACTTTTGAAGGCCCAGTTTTTAAAAGATTCATTAGCTCACATTTTAACTGGAGGGTTTTTAAAGCTCTAGGACACACTTTTTCACACAATGAAAACTGTGAGTCAGCCCTTACCACTTGCCTCCAAGAGCTAAGCTTTTCCTGAAAAAATCCCTATACAAAACAGCTCAAATTTTTGAAAAGACAGTGAACTAGGGGCAGAGCAGTTATCCAAGCAACCATGCATAACATACTCTTCTGAAGCCTGCAATAAAATCTTCTCTCCTGATAGTCAAAAGTTTTTAAGAAAGTCCAGTTCTCCCAACTAGAAAGCATGCAAACACTAACCTTACTTTCCTAAGTATTTACCTCCTTCAGTATGTGCTCTGCAACGCAGCAGAGCAAACCCAACTGTTTCCCATTAGGCAACTGTGTGCCACAGCTTTTTGCACTCACATTCACAGCCGTAACTTCTCACTAGTATTTCTGCACACATAAATTCAGCCACAACAGAAGGGTGTAAAAAAAAAAAATCAAAAGCCATGAAACCTTAAAACAAGTTACAATACCTGCAAGCTTCAAGACTGCACTCACAGCAGAGACTTCCCCGAGGCAGAGAGCCCAACACCCTGCTCTCTATGGCCCAGCTGTGGACCTAGCCCCACATCCACATTTAAAGAGATAGATGAATGAAAGAACAATCCACCACTTTTATCCACAAAACACCTTTTTTTTTTTTTTAATGGACTATTTTTGAAGAGAATCCATCAATAAAGTATTACATTTGTGCACCTTGGTCTTTCCTTACCCAACTGCAAGACAACAAAAAAGTAGCACACCACAAGTGTATGTCACAAGTTCTAATAACTTGAACATGTGTTTTAAACAAATGTAAATATTCCACTCTCTGAATGAGCAGAGCTCTTAAGTGTAGGCTTAATTTTATCTCTCCTCAATAAATCATTTTTAACCAAGTACCTAAATATAAGCCCATGTTGTACTCCCATAAATACTAATAGGACTTAAACTTGTGCTTAAAATCAAACATACAATTATGTGCTTTCCTGAACCTGGCCAGGACACACTGTGATTATGTGAGTGGTAATTTATCTCTCAGATAAATTGCTTACAACCTGTACATGCTGTGTGCACTTCATAGAGTGAGACAAGTAACACCAGAGGATCTGAGACATTTAGGGTGGATAGACCCATGGCAGTAGGAGATTATACCTCCTACGTTTTCTGCTGCAGCAAAGTCACATAGATGCCAAACAGTGAGGCTACACAAACCAGCAGGTTTGTCAAGACTGGTCAAATAGGTATTTCTGCTGGTTTTAGCTGAGGCTGATGGATGTGCAGGGGAAGCAATGCTGGGAAGTTCACTGATGGTGTTCAGCTTCAGCTGGTACATTGTCTACTGCTCTTCAAAGTCAGGGCAGGGAGAGTCTGACTTGTGAAAGTTGGAGCCTGTCTGCAGCTACCCTTTCTGCTATCCCTGTCACTTTCTGAGTCCTACACTCACCGGAAGAGATCCCACAGAAGATCAGGAAGTCTCAGGGGAAACAAGGCTTCCCAGTAGTTCCAGTGATCTCTGTGGGAAAAGGCCAGCAACTACCTTGTGCTGGACATTGCTGACTCCAGTACAGAGGGGAGGTGTCTTTGCATCTCACTGTTCACCTCTGTATCCAACTCTGGTTTAACTGGCAATAAATTAAATTTTCCCACATCAAGCCTGTTTTGCACATGATGGTAATTGTTAAGTGACCTCACTGTCTTAACCCATGAGCTTTTCCACCATTTTTTCCTATGCGGTCCCACTGAGAAAGGGGACTGAGAGCACAGCTCGGACAGCATCCGGCAGGCAGACAAGGTGAACCAACCACTGAGCTTGAGATTCCAAAATGTCAGTGTGGTCCACTCTTGTCATAATTATCTTTTTTTCTTTCAAATGACACGACGGGAGCACTTCATACATACCTAACCATAGATAGAGAGATACGGCCTATACAATGTATATATTGCATTAATGTCAAAGAACACAACAAAATGCCTTCTATTCTATTTGCTGTTAAATCCTTCAAGACTGTAACATGATTTTTTTATGAAAGAAAAGCATCTATTTTACAAACTGTTTTCTTTATTTACAAAATACAGGTTATTGAAGAACCACAAAGACAAAATTTGGAACAAAGACCCGTATATTTTTAAAGGACAGTAAACCTTCCTGTTATATGTTATCTTCGGACCCTCTTCCCCAAAAAACCCTGTTTTTAGGATAATTTTAGAAGCTGCTCATTTTGCAGAGAAGAATGGATATGGCCTACACTGTACTATGGCATACTCAAAGGTGTAACTGCCACTGTGATATACATATGCACATCTGGCCAAGTTCTCATGGAATGCATCTGTGCTAAGAAAATGTATGGAATAGGTGCTTTTGCAGTAGGCCAGTTTGGCAGCCCTAATCACAGGAATGGGGATACTAAATCAAAGGATTAGGTATTTTCTGAATTTGTATTTGGAGTGAGGCACGTTACAATGGAGTCCCTCATACAAATTATTCCACAAGTGTCGATCCCAGTGCGCAGTCCAGCCTCACAGATGTGGTGAGCAGTGAAAAATATCCTATAAAATACCCATTTACCATTATAATCCTCTGCCACACTTGCTAATTTTATCCGTCTGTTAGGGAGAGTTGGAGCAGAAATAAGAGACACCAAGCCATTTTCCTGTAGTCTCCAGCACAAACTTCATGTACTGGTGAAATGGCTGGTGGGTTGCCTAAATACAGCATAGGGGGCCCATGCGACTACTCAAAACACACATCTCCTTTTTAACAGGTTCATCCCAAATTTACATGACTGTTTCACATTAAATGTTTAGCGAGTTCTGTGTTTCTTAATTTATACATTTACAAACATACCATAATAAGAAATCAGTCTTTCAAGAGGTTTGAAAATTTTGCAGAGAAATGTAATTGGACAGTGAAATGTAATTGGACAGTGAAATGTAATTGGACAGTGAGAAGTTTTAGGACCAGCCTTTTACTAGAACACAAGTTAAACATGGATATTTCACTGCTTTTTTAAGTGGTAGATTTAATTACAGTGTAGCATTCTTCAGAAAGTCCAGTCTTTTTTGCTGAAGTACAACACAAAATGCTTTAGCATAATAAATATAAATTTTAATTTCACAAGAAAGACATGTGACTTTTATATATTACTAAAACAAGAATGTCAATAGCTTCACCAAATCAGAATTTGTTTCTCAGTTAAAAAAAAAAAAGGAAAAAAAAAACTTTAAACAGCCTATGGGTTATATAGAGCAAGATTTCCATGGCAATGCTGTTAAAATATATCTTTGGCAAGAGATCAGAGTACCAGGCAGCACAGGGGTGAAACCAGGGCACAGATAACCTTGAAGTGACTGAGCAGCTCAGTGGCCTTAAACACCTTGTGGGAATCACTGGTAGGAAAAAACCTCCAATGGCCTCCCAAGACACACATTTAGCAGGCACTGGGAGCTTGTACCTCACACCTCGGACAAGATGACTCGGATTCAAGAGACAAGATGCTGTCAATTATCTTGGGAAGCAGTGACTCCTGGCCTTCACAGGGTTGGGTGGATGTGCTTTAGTATCCAACTTGAGAAGAAGAAATGCAACATGGCAGCACTCTCATTTGCAGAATGGATTATTATATCACAGATTTTGTAGTTACTAAAAAAATGCAAACAAAATGAAAACAGAGGGAAAACAGAGGGACCCAAGTAATACATCTGTTCCAAGGTAGAGTCTTTCTCCCAGGGAGAAGGCCAAATTAAATGGTTAATAATAGAATTAGTTTGGCTTTCCAGTGAGTAGGTGTTTAGAACAGAGAGGAGGCTTTGAGCCTTCGGCTCAGCTGCCCACACAGAGCTAGAAGGTATAAATGGCTCAGACTGAGAGCCAAGAAAGTGGGCACTGGACACTATTCCATATGGGGGAGCTTAGAAACCCTACATCCAGATGAAGGACCCTCAGTACAAGAAGAAAAATATGACAGCTACAGGCTGCCCAGTCTGACTACCTGAATTCTAGACTTCCTCTCAAATTTTCATTCTTGCCTCCAGACCTCAGGTCTGCAGCACTTCCCCAGCTGACCCCACAGCATAAAAAGTATCTAAACTGAAGTTCTTAAAAAAATCCCACTGCCTCTCAGCTTTCCCAGGACTAGTATATTTGCAATTCCAACTTTGCTCAATCTCTGCTTATGCAGATCCTCAAAACCACTGATGAACTTCATGAGATTGAGCAACAGAGGCCATATGTGACAAAACACCTCTTACTTATGAGGACCTAACAGATATTTGTCACCAATGAGCAGTAAAAATGTTTTCAGCGTTTCCCTATTAAAAAAAATCATACTTCTAAATGTCCTTTGCAGCCTAAGTGCTACTGTTGGAACTCCCCGGATTCAAGGCACCAGTGTACCTTGAGACTAAGCCAAAAAAAAAAAAAAAGACCTAGCACTTCTTGAAACAATTGTTTTTCCAGGCTAAAAAGTGCTTCTGCACCTTTTTTTTTTTTTCCAGCATGTGATTTGTCTCAGTATATTTCCTGTGATTTTGCCAGCAATTTAAAATGTGCAAAATGCTTGGCTTTCCTGTTGACATAACTCACAGACTGAGTAACGCAGAGGAAAATGGCCTCAGTCCACAAGTTATTTAGCGTCTGAAACTTGCATTGATTTTTGACGCATGCATATTTCCTAATAAAAGCAGAGATTCAGCCTGCTGTTGTGCACTCAATCTCTTATTAAACATTTACCTCAGTATATCGGCATTTTAATTTTAGTTGCCAAAATGCAAATTTTCCAAAGATCTCCACAATACTAGTGATCATTTAACTATGTTTACCAGGGAGAGTCTTCCAGGATCAGCAAAGCCAACAAATCTCAAATTAGGACTGTAAAAATGAGATCATACCACACTGTAATTTACTGCATACGACTGCTCTGCAAAGTTTGTCATGAAGTATTTTTGAGGATTTCAGTGCCAAATCATCTCCGTAAAATTCTACTGCTGCATATAAAGTCTGCTTTCTCATATTTGCTAGATTTTACGAATAAAATGGCTCTAAGAAGATTCTTCCTCTAGCTAGCTCATCCCTGCATTTTAAGGTTTGTCCTCTGTCATGGTAAAATGAGGTGATGCCATAAGGAAAAACATGTCAGAGGAGGCTGATAGAGAAAAGCCAGCATCAGTAATGTCACACTGAAGTACAGACATGCATAAATCACAGGTGCCCTGGGGTAGCTTGACATCCCCTAAAATTAATCACTAGTGTCTTCTTGTACCACAATTAGCAATATGGAGAGAAAAACTTCCACTAAAAACCTGAAGTGTACAGTATTGTAGAAGTATTGATTCGAGAGAATAAGTGATTTTGTAAGGAAGTAAACAAGCAGATATATACTACTCTGAAGCAGCTTATGACCATAGTACCATAGTTGTCTTCATTGATCTAATGAAACAGAAAAATTAAATTAATTCAAAGCTTATATTAGATGCCAAATTGAGTTGCTGTGTGAGTGTGAGGAGATGCATGAAAGCACCTGAGTACTACTTCGGCCATGAAGTACTTAAACAAGAAGGCATCAAGAATAACAAGATAAATATCTGGTCCAGAACCGTGAGTTTGAGTTTTTGAGGTTCATTGCCATTCAGAAAAGAAATCTCAAATCCAAGAAACATATATTTTGTGAAAGTACAGGTCACCACAAAAGATTTACTCTGCCAGTCTTTCTCTTCCAGGAAAAGGATGGTTAATTCTGTCACAGACAGACATTGGGGAGTATTGCATACAACCCTGTGTCACGTTCATTTCTGTAACATACAAGACTAGATTGTGTGCAGTGATTTAAAAAAATAAAACCAAGTCAGTGGCTTCCTTTTCTGTCTCAAAGCTACAGTCCATGGATGTTTTTATAATAAGTTATTGCTGAGAAACTACGCACTGTAATGAGTTCTGTGAAAAAGTAATTTCCATTTTGAAAATACTTCTATTTCAAAAGCATTTTAAAATTCTTTTAATTCACATATATTGTGTTAATTTAGTTGTTTTGGTAAATAGAGATGTCAAAAATTTACAGCAGGATAATTATTCTGACTCTGGTATGGGATTGGGTTTAGTATATAATTTGATTATAAGACACTTATAAACTATTACATGGAAAAGAAGCTGAAAGTGGCTACGCAAAAGCTTGCACTGTCATCATGCGTTTAATTTGGGAATATTTTTCTTAATAGTATTTCAATAAGCTTATACTTTTCACAGAGTAGACTCACGTGCATCCTCCTCCTCTGTCAGGATATTTATAGGAAATACCTTTTTAAGGCAAAATTTTGTAGACAGTAGAATTGAAAAATTGGTTGCAGTCTTTAGCAAATAATGCAATAATTCCTTTTGGTTGTGTCCTTCTCAGCTTAAAAAGGACCAAAGAAAACTGATACAAAAACAAGGAGATATTGTGTTATGAATGAAGGCTGGTAAATTGACTCCTTTTCCGACAAAGCTGAAAAGCATTGCTTTAAGTTGTGGTGAGTAGCACAACAGAACCTGCTCTAATCATATACAGATGATGGGAATTTGTCTAAAGTTTTATGGTGAATCGTTGATGAGGTCTGTAGAAGGAAAATTTGTAGAAATAAAATCACCTTGACAGTAAAGCACTAGGGTCAAAAAGCAAAGTAAAGTCAGTGTTCTTTGCTTTAATAAAAACAGTATGATCTGTCATCAACACAGCATTTTTACACTCCTGGACAATGCACTCTGGGAGCTCCTGCTGGGTTTCATTTGATTTTCACCAAAACCAACAAAGGACAGCTTATGGCTGGTAATTCATTATGACAGAAGAGAAGTTGTAAAAATACACGTTTAGATCCCGGTAAACAAATAGTCCACACTCTAATTTTCCACACAGAAACTGTTAGCCAGCCTAGGTAAAACACACATATAAACTATAAAATAGATCTGTTAGCTTGGGGGTTTTTTATATTTGATCTGTTTGTTTTGGTGGAGGTTTTAGTGCCTTTTTTTTTTTTTAATAGTGAACCTGAAAGTACAGACTTTTAAAATTTAGCATTTTACTTTCTTGAAATTAATCTGCCTTCTGTACTACAAGGGTATTCAAGGCACATTTGTGGGAAGGCGCTTGACAAAGTGCAAAGAGGTATTGTTAAATACCTGAAGGGATTGTACATACATTGCATCACTGTCTAAATACTGAGTGGGCAAGATCACAAGGCAAAACAAACAGCAGGGTAATTGAAAACATCTATGAACTAGATGATCACAGAAGTGAGGTGATAGGCAAAAGGATATACAATACACTCCCCATTGCCTGATTTTACACTGGTGTTAGCTCTGTAAGAACAAAAAACAGGGAGGAAAAGAAGACAGCGGAGAAAGTAAAAAGGAGAAAGAAAAATAACGGGAACATTTTCATTTTAAGCTTCATGGGCAGTAGGGACATTTCAGAGAAACTAACTCTTACTTCCAACATCCGCTCTTGGAAATCTGGACAAAAAGAGCCTTAAAACTTTACTTATACATCTCTATTTATGAAACTTTACTTATACATCTCTATTTTGAAAGCTGCAATCACTGAAAAAATTCTGAAAAGGTAACATATAAAGTTCTCTTAAGTGCATTTTTTTGCAGAAAAGAAAAATAAGTACCTGCATGGATTCACGTGAGTACATTGTTTCCAATTCAGCACTGATCCATAAACCATGTGTGTAAACATATAGAGGAAGAGACTGGCATAAAGCATTTCTGAACAAGTTCAACCTGTGGCTAGCTGATCCATACCTCCAGAAATCCTTATAGTTCTACTGATCAAGTACAATGTGACTGGGTTAAGTTGGTCTTGGGACACAAAGCAATAGAAAGTACCATTTTGTCAGAAAAGCTGCACACACCAGTCTCCTATTGTTTAATTAGTGGGATATAACCCATATTTCTGGGCCTGTGAAATGTAAGCAAGCCCAGAGTTAAGAAAAAGGAAAAGGAAAAAAGGAGGGGGGAAGAAACTAATATAAAACCCCCTCAACACTTTAAAAGACAACAATATTATCAGAGCATTGTCTTTTATAAGGACTTGTGCTCTACTTGGGTAGCTGTAAGACAAGTAGTATATGTGGCTCAGCACACGCATGGCATACATGTATACTGAGAGCTGAAAATTATCGGCTTTCAGAGACGGTTAACAATTCCATCTTTTCTTCCAATTTTTGTGTTGCTATCCAAGCTGATTGATGTGTTCTATGAAATCAGGTCATTTCTAAAGATTATCCTGAGTAGTTATCCGAAGGTACTACTGAAATATTGTAAGATAAATATGATCCTCTATGCTGTAATAACTGGCACTTATATAAACTTTGCCTTATTTATCCTCACTACTTTTCTATGAGTTTGAGAAGAATCTTTTCTACCTTTCCACAGAGGAAAGAAGGAACTTTGACCAGCAAGCCATGGTGCAAGGAGTCGATCTGCACACTGCTGCCAGCAGCTCTGGCTTCTCCTGCCTGAAATTTGAGGGAAAGGTGGTGTTGCCCCTGCAGTTGGGATAGTACGTGCTTGTGACGGAGCACACTGAGCAGCCTTGCTCAGCTGAAGACACAAGTTTTGTCTAATCCCGCCCAAGCATCCCACTGACCTTGTGAGAGTGCTTTCCTGGATAGGTGCAAATGCTTGGGCACTTGAAAGTTGCCCACAAAGTTGTCAGGAGGGTCTGTAAGCAGACAGGGTTCAGCAGCCACTCTGCAGGGATTGCAGGCATGGGGCTTAAGTGCTCAAATTCCAAGCCTCACTTTAGATATTACTCTCCTTTTTGCATGAGATATTTTGGTTCCTACATCACTTAGGTTCTGCAATGCTGACCTGATGAGCATCTAAATGCACTTAAACATCTATGATGAAGCAAAGAGATGAAACTACTTCCCAAGTACCAGCTAGCACTTTACTAGTCCTTTCCTTTATGAAAGCTCACATGCAGCACCTCCATATAGATATGGATCTTACACATATTTTTCGAATTCATTCTCTATAATGAAATGGTAGAGATCTAATATAATACAGACATCAAACAGAAGATGTAGCAAAAAAAATAGAGATAAGACAACTGTTTAAAGGGTGTTATACCTTCTCATCAAGTTCCCATCATTTTTATGGGAACCTCCATTCTACACTCACGCATTTGGAGAAACAAAATAAATGGTGGGGGTTTTTCCCCAAAATGCACAGAAGACAGGCAAGCATAACCTGTATTAGAAGCACTCCATGCAGTAGTCTGGATTTATCCACTTGTGGTTAGTTCTGGATTTTTTATCTCCTCTGAGCACAGAAAACATTTCTTTTACACTGACCCAAATTTCTGTCAATGCTTCAACTCCCTCTCTAGCTTCTGGAAATTTAATTTGCAACTGCACGGATTCTTATTTTAAGCATCTGAAGCGCCGTAGCTTTCAAAAACTTACATTTTGTTGCATGATACCTACTTACCTAGGTATCCATCCAATCTGTTCCTCCCCAACCAAGAAGCAAAACACGCATCATCAGTTTAACATCTAGAGAGAAGAAGGAAGAGAAGACAGAAATCTCAAATGCAGGTTGTGTCTGCCCCATCACTTATATTTTCACATTTGGATGTCCCATCTCAGGCATATATTTAGCATGAATTTGTACAAGATTTGAAGATAACTGGACAAAGATAGAGTTCATGGGGTTTTTTCCTACCATTCAGTCTCATAGTCCTTGGAAGAGGACTTTAATGGGTCTTCTGCCTCCATTACAGCAGCAGAATAGACCTGTGTGGAACAGCAAAACAACAGCTTAGCTTGTTTCAGACCTGTGATGTTTAACTGAGCTAGCAAAGATTTCATATGCAAGGGTAACAGCCCTGAGAACTAAAATAAGTTAGCAATATCTGAGCCCAATGGAAATCCATGGGAGCTTTGCCACCAACTTAAACAGAGCCAGAATCTCACTCACTACTTATATATGAAGGCAAAAAAGATGAGGGAAAAGAATTTAAATCATCTCCCAACTAGGAATGATTGCCTTTCTTTCAGTCCTTCTGGAAGGAAAAATGATTATGCTTTTTAGCTGTCAGAACACAATGTCCAGGTAATTCATAAGGTATTACATTAACACATATAAAACAAAATGAAAAACAGCTTCAGAGTATGACCTTTCACTCCAGCAAAAGCAGGAGCAAGTGTATTGCTGGCCAAATTAATACCAATTCGACTAGGCATATAAATTCAAAACAGGGAGTCAGTCGGATTCTCCTCTCTCTAGAGGGAAACAAGTTTCAGCTAGAATGAAACATCAATTCTGGATAAGACTCAGATCACAGATTGAAAATGCCAGCATACAACACTAATATTTTTAAACCTTTCAAGAAAAAAGAAAATCAAACACACCAAAATGCAGAGTATCCCTGTGATGCCAAAAAGGGAAGAAGGATTTTTTAAATGTACCTTATATCACTGTAGTATAGTCTACAATTTTGGAATTAAGCCCTGGATCTTGTTCTTGTACTATCTTCAGGCAAAAAGGCCAAAAATCCAACTTGTGTAAGTTCACTTGTATACACAAAGTTAAAAAAGAGGTCTTTAACTGAGAGACATGGTCTGGTAAATGGAGTGGAAATTACAATAAATAATGGTGATATGCTCCATAAAAAAAGGTAGTCAAATCCCATGATAATTAAAACAAAATCCCTCAAAACCTTAAGAGTAAAATAAATCGGTCTTATACAAAAATGTGATGAGGGAGAATCTTGATTCTTAATTCTTAACTGAACAAATGGTGCAGAAAGTATCCATGTTGTAAGTACAGTGTACTGTATAATGCCATACAAAAAGAGGAAGTATATTTACTATAGCAGAGACAGTCTGCTATAGCTCCTCAAAAGCAGATATTTAAAGTTTACTTTCACATGGGGTTTCACTTTTTGACCTGCTCTTGACCTGAGTAATACTTGCAGACCAGTGAGTTTAAGAAGGCCTGGGATCTATTAAAAGAGTAGTAGCTTGACTTTTACTGACTAGCACGCTGATGCTTTAAAGTAAATGTTATGGTTTGTCACAGGAACCAATTTGGTTACCGTTTGTTCTTCCTGCCCCTGCCTGCTGATATTTTTTCAAGTGTTTTTCATTCTTTAAATTCTATAAAGAAATCTGCATGCTGTTATTTTAAACTTCTGTATCTTTCTTTTGAGCAGTTCATATTTAAAGAGTGGGCAGTATACCCAGAGTTTAACCTGAGTGCCATTTCTTAGGACTTGAACTTCACATGCACCACCATTATGTTCCTCTTTTCGGGCCACTCAGTTATCATGGTGAGAGATCCCATTTACCTGATTTTTAAAGGCAGAGATGGCTATAATTCTTCTCCCCCTAAATTAATTAGAAGATAAGCAATATGCTATGTATTTAAGCACTTTATACAGGGGGCAAGAGGGAAAATATTAACTTTTTCGCCTGTTTAGATTTGCACTTCAGTTATTATTGGCTTATTTTGTTTACATCACTGTTTCCTCAGATATTCTTCCAACTTTCTCACTGTTTTGACACATCTAACAATCCCACACATTGCATAAACTTTCGATAGTTTTGCTGGACAGGAGCTCAACTAATCCCCTAATTTTATGAGGGACCATTTTATTATACCTAACTTCAATTTGTTGGCTTAAAAAATAGTTCTCTTTTATGTAATACAACAAGAAAAGGTGCAAAATATCTTTCCCCCCCTTGAAATTACAACAGTGTAAAATTTCAAGCCTATGGGGAAGGACACAGTTAAATCCCTAGTTAACAACCTGCTTAAGAAGTCCTGCATTTTTGTAGTAGTAGAGGTACACAGGAAAAAAGGAATGAATCAGCCCTCAGCAGACATTAGCAGATGCTTGACACATAGGCAGAAGAGACTGAAGCACAGTTTGGGCTGAGATAGACACTTTTCTGTAAAACATTAGGCACAAAGGTGTAGTAGTAGCGTAAACTCCCAAAATTGTATTTTTTCAATATCACATTTTTATTTGCCTCAAAACAAAGGGCTTGTGTACCAGCAATGACTTACGTCCCAAAATGGTATCAACTGTGTAAGTTTCTGTTCACAAAACTAATCACTTCTGTTCTCCCAGCTCAATGCAGAAGGGATTGGAGCACAGCTGAGAAGCTGCCTCTCTTCCTATGGCAAGTTTATTGGCTTGATTCGTCCATGAATTATGTCTGATATTACATAAGGGGGATTTTGTGTGGACTCTTCTCCAATATTATGGAGTCTGTCAAACAAAAGAAATCTCTAGGTTTTTAAAGTTCACTCTACTGCAACTTTGAACAGCAAGAAATCCAAACTTAAGAGGGTTTGTCTGAGGCAGAGCCATTGACTGACTAGAAGATTTTAAAAATTCCCTTGAAAGAACATTAGCATCTCTGAACCAGATTGATTAAAGTATCAAGTGACAGCCTGAAACCCCTTCAGAAGAGCCCCTTCTTATTTCTTTTCCTCATTTTTTCTTCCGTAAGCAAGTTCTAAATCTGTCATGCTTGCAGCCAGAATTTTTAAGACCTTTTCTTCATTTCTAAAGTATAATCAAAGATCACTCCTTTGCCTCTTTTGACAATCTGTAGTTCACAGATTAGATCTACAGAAAAACAATAAAAGAAAACTTCAAATCCTTAAATTTGTCTTTTGACATAAAATGTTTTTGGAGGTGCTACTATTAAAATGGACTTTAGTTTTAATAGCAACTATCAAAAGGCAATTAAATTAAAGTGTATATTTTGGTAAATAATTTAAGGGGGATTTTCCCATGCCAGTTCTTTCATCTTTCTTAGCAGTAAGAAGCACCATACCTTCACATGGACTAGCATGCAGATCTTTACTTAAAAATTGCTATAAGATACTGTCTCAGTAGCTTTACCATGCAGTGAAAAACTTAGTAAACCTGAGACAGGCTAAGCAGCATTCCACTATATAAATCACCTAGTCTTGGTTTTGCTCAAGTAAAATTCTTAATGGGAATGTGACTAACTGAAGTATATACTGTGATACTTCAAAGAAATCCCACCCATCCCATTCTGTGTTTTCTGGGATGTAAAACGATGCCACTGCCTTTGGTGTCCTGTTTAAGTCTGAGTAAGTAGTAAAACTTACACTTCTGCAAACTATTTCCTATTGCACTGAACGAGACTATTTACTTCCATGAACAAATGTTCAGCTACTTCAGACAATGCAAAAGCATATCAGATTTGGATGGTTACTAAAAGAAAAACAAAAAAAAGAAAAGGAAAAAAAATCCAAACTCCTTCAATGCTTCCTATCAAAGAGTAAATAATGCCTGGAATATTTCCATCTTATTAGCTTTAATTTAACATGCAAATGTTAAATTCAGGTTAATGGTTTTCTAAAAGAAACATGGGCAAACTCCTTGGTATCAGGTTATAGATTGAATGGCAGGACTGAGAATTGCCAAAGGATCAACAACAAAAATCTTTCCTTCACAAGAGTTTGGAGAATTTTTTTAATGGTAGAAAGGCTTAGCTCACATTTCCTAGCATTCTCCTGAAGTTAGTTTAAACTCCATTTTCCTAACTTCTAACTGGTCATTTTTACCATATTCCAAACTGCACTAAAGCTCAAAGTGTGCGATTTATTCAAGTGTTTCTCAACAGACAAAACTGCATTATCCAAGTCTTCTGCACAAAGGGCTTCTCTTGTATGCTCCAGAGAAGGAAAAGCCTCAAAGGGAGTGTTACAGAAAGGCTGCGTAATAACCAGGCTGAATCCCACAAGCAACCTTGTTTAGAGGGGATGCATGGGGAAGAATGACAAGCAGGAAACTAAAGCAAAAGAACCATCCAGCACCATTTAAAATGAATCCAGAAAACGGGAAATTTAAAGGATTTGAAAATAAAATGCGCTTCCTCAATCAAAGCACTGTAAAAGTAATCCAGAATTTTCAACCTTTGGGTAGCCAGTTCAAAAACCAGCTGAGGTCAGGAGGGATGAAAGGTTATCATCCTCTAATGATTTTCAGAAACTTAATTAAAGACTCCATCAAACCTTTTTATGTCCAAGTGCATAACCCTAGTTTCCACTGGAGACAATAGCAGAACTCACATAGATTCAGAATGGAGACAGCCCATATTCACAAATAGGCATCATGTCGATGACCAATGATAAGGTTCTTAAAAAAACAAAATGGTCAATACACTCCAGATGGAAAGACATGTTGAATATTCACAATTTCAGTTGCAACTTAATGAACAATCTTGCTGAGAAGGAGAAAAAAACAAGCAAAAACCCAAAAGGGAATAGGCCCGAACTACTTTCATGCAAAGAATTAGACTGCCCCATAGAAGAGCAAGCACCACTGAAAGGACAAGAAGGAAAAAACTTGCCTTGTTTGGCATAAAGCTGTACTGAATCTCTAGTGTTGAGTACTTTCCCACCTTTCACAAAAAAACAGGCCTTGATCTACTATATCACTGGCACAAGCAAAAGCACTTGTCATATAGGTGCGGTTTTCAGTTTAAACCGTGTTTCAACTTGCAAATGCAAATCTACCAAGGAAATGCCATGACAGCATGTTGATTCGCTAAGAAACACAGAGACAGCCTTGAGCTTTGGGTGAACCACAACACTTTTGGAAAGAAATTTGGTCCATTTACACATTTTGATACAAATACACAAAACTTGTAACCTGTAAGTCCCCATCTCATTTGACTGACAAAGATTTTTCCCCAAAACTCATTATGCTGTAAAGGTGTTTCCAGGTGGTGCTGTGGTTTCTCTTCAAATGTTAACAGGCAAAAAGTTTTAAACATTTTTTAATTCTTTCCCTCCCTGCCTCCTGAGTTTGGGGACGAGGGAGGAAATGGGGAAGACTCATGCTGAAGTTTGAGAGCCCCCTAGGCTGAGCCCAAGCAGAGCTTGGCCCCAGGAATTGCCTGGCAGAAAGAGGAGTGCCCCTGAAAAGGTTTCCTTACCAACTAATGAAGCCATAAGCTTGAGTATGGAGGCTGCCATCTTTACTGCCTCCATGGAGTGTTTCTGCCCTGGGACTGCTCCAGAGAATGCTGGGATGGTGTGTGGAAAACTGGGAGTTGTGGGTGAATTCACGGCTCTCTGCCAAAGGGTAAAACTAAGTCAATGAAGAGTGGACCTCTTCATTGAGTGGAACCTCAATTCTCAAACAAGCTCTTAATAGCAAGGGGGTCCAGGAAGGCTGGACATACTTTAAGAATGAGCTCATGAAGGCGCAGGAGCAGGCAGTCCCAATGTGCCGAAAAATGAGTCGGAGGGGCAGAAGGCCAGCCTGGATGAGCAAAGAGCTCCTGAAAGAACTAGGGGAAAAAAGGAGGATGTACAGCCTTTGGAAAAAGGGGGAGGTATNGGAACAGATAGTCCTGTGTGCTATTATGCAGCAACTGCAAAATGACCATGACATTAGAACTAGTCAGCATGGATTTTGGAGAGGCAGGTCTTGCCTGACCAACCTGATCTCCTTCTATGATCTGGTGACTTGCCTGGTTGATGATAAAAAGGCCGTGGATGTTGTGTACTTGGATCTTAGCAAAGCTTTTGACACAGTTTCCCATGGTAAGCTTCAGGAGAAACTCTTAGAGCACGGACTGGATAGAAGCATTTTATGGTGGGTTAGGAATTGGTTGGATGGAAAATCTCAGAGACTATTGGTGAATGGTGCCACATCCAGCTGGCAGCCAGTCACCAGTGGAGTCCAACAGGATCAGTGCCAGGCCTGGCACTGTTCTACATCTTTATTGACAATATGGATGAGGGAATTGAGTCCATCATCAGGAATTCTGAGGATGATACCAAGCTGGGGGAAAATGTTACAGAATCACAAAATCACAGAATCAGTAAGGTTGGAAAAGACCATAGAGAACATCAAGTCCAATCTATCACCTGTTACTTAATCTAGCCAAACCTGTTACCTAACCTGTTGCCATCCTACTACCAACACACCATCCTACCTATAACACACTACCCTAATATCTAGGTCATGTCACCAAGTACATCATCCAACCTTTTCTTAAAGACCTCTAGGGACGGTGACTCCACCACCTCCTTGGGCAGCCCATTCCACTGAGAGATCACCCTCTCTGTGAAAAAGTTCCTTCTAATGTCCAGTCTAAATCTCCCCTGAAAAAATATATATTTTTGGGGTTTTTTTAATTTAAAAAAAAATAGAAGCAAATTTTTTTCTGCAGTGAAACATTCATAACTGCTCAGCAGGCTCCAAAGATGCTACATGAGAACTGAACTGGAAAAAGCAGGGCCCCTGGAACAGCAAAGTCAGGAAGGAACAGTCAGCTTCAAAAGATGCCACTGGAAACAGATGCGGAAGTTCACATGGATGTGGCAGCCACTGGAACTGGTGCAGCCCAGAGACTTTCCATCTTCCTTCTTGGTGGTGCTGGTGCCAGCAGGGAGCAGGATGGGCACAGCCCTCCCTGGGAGCAGCATAGGATCCAATCCCTGCAGTGTGCTGCACACCCAGCATGGCACAGGACACTGGAAGCACCCCAGAACACCTCCCAGAGGAGGTGACAGCAGCAGCCAGCCCTGCCAGCCAGTCCCCTGCAGGGCACAGAGCTGCTCTCCTAGGAATGTTGAACTGCCAGAGGGTAGGAGGGCCCTTCAGAGGGACCTTGGCAGGCCGGAGAGGTGGGCAGACTCCAATAATATGAGATTTAACAAGACTAAGTGCCGGGTTCTTCACTTTGGACATAACAACCCCATGCATCGCTATTGGCTGGGGGATGAGTGGCTGGAGAGTGGTGAAATGGAGACAGATTTAGGAGTTGTGATTGACAGGAAACTCAGTATGAGCCAGCAGTGTGCCCAGGTGGCTAAGAAGGCCAATGACATCCTGGAACAGTGTGGTCAGTCGGACTAGGGAAGTTATCCTTCCCCTGTACTCGGCACTGGTCAGACCACATCTTGAGTACTGTGTCCAGTTCTGGTCTCCCCAGTTTAAGAAGGATGTTGATCTGCTTGAGAGGGTCCAGAGAAGGGAGACAAGGAGGGTGAAAGGACTGGAGAACAAGCCCGATGGGGAGCGGCTACAGGAACTGGGATTGTTCAGCCTGGAGAAGAGGAGGCTCAGAGGTGACCTGATTGCTGTTTACAACTACCTGAGAGCAGGTTGCAGTCGGGTGGGTGTGAATCTCTTCTCTCAGGCTGACGACACCAGAACAAGAGGACATGGCCTCAAACTACACCAGGGGAGGTTTAGGCTGGATGCTAGGAAGAGGTTTTTCACAGAGAGAATGATTTCTCTGTGGAATGGACTGCCCAGGGAGGTGGTGGAGTCGCCATCCCTGGAGGTGTTTAAGAGAAGACTCGATGAGGAGTTCAGTGACATGGTCTAGATGGCAGGAGGCTTGGATGGATGGAGCATGGTGCCTGTGGTTCCACGCTTGTGGGCCTGATCCCTGGGTGGGCGTTCGCTTGGGAGTTGGACTAGATGATCCTGTGGGTCCTCTCCAACTCAAAATAAGCTGTGAGCCTGTGAATGATGGGAAGAGAGCTTTTAAATACAGCTCCACAGCTGCAGCCCCTACTTTTTGCCTCGGTGGTCCTGTGAGACCTGTTGCTACTGTACACTGTTACAGCTGGATTGCTGCATTGCTTTGGACTCCCTGCTTTCCCTGCCTGTTCTGCTGTTTCCCTGTGTCTTCCTACCTGGACCCAACCTATTTCTCTGCTGAGGAGGGAAGGTCTTTCAGACCTGGATCCAGTTTCTACTGGCTTTCTCTGCTTGTGGGTTCATCTGCCAGTTTTGCTTTCCTTCTGCCTGAGAAACTTTTTGACCCTGAGAAGGGACAGCAGCCAATCCCAGACTGTTGCCGGGGGCGGGGTGGGGGGCAGCTTGTATTCTGCTGTCCTAGCATTTAGTTACTGGGGGATATTCTGTTTCTGTGGGTGGTTGGGGAATGGTTGGGGTGTTTTCTTATTGCTTGCCAGTGTCAGTTTGATTTATATACAATCATTCATTCCAAAATATATATGTATAATATATATATTACATGTATATATGATTTTATACATATATATATTCCTGTTTAGTAAAGCTGGAGTTCCTCTACTAGTTTCTTGTCCATTCTTCCTTGATAATCCCCTAGTATCCAAACCAGGACAAAAAGCTGAATGATGTCATAAAATCCTGATGAACAGATTTTTGCAGCCTCCAAAGACCCTACAGTTTACTGCTCAGATTCTCTTATTGTAAGTGAGCTAAACTTAGAAGAGGTGAAGCCTAAGAGGAGGAACCCAAGAATATGATGTATTCAAGTCAAAATGGAGGAAGTTGGAAACCAAGACCTCCTGTGAAAAATCCTATCTCAGTGCATTATTATATTTGCATGCAATTGGAGCTGCTTGAAAGCCTCATCTAAGCAGTCCCACAGCAAAGAGAAATGAGTGACAAAAGAATAGGGGTAAGAACTAAAACCTAGCTTTTAAAAAGTGTAACATTCAGCTTTCCATTCAGAACTAAAGTCTTCCTGCATTTCATGGGAAACTACATCTCTCTCTCTCTCTCTCTCTCCGGTTTCCCCGTGTTTTTATATGACAAATGGCATACTTTAAAACTCCTATCACTGACTCAAACTGAAGTAAAGATTCTCTTAAGGGCTTACTTAAAGGCTCATTCTTAAAAGTAAGAGCTGCCACACAGACCTGAAACATTTCCTCAATAATTTTGTGTAATGCAAACATTTTCTTGAATACAAACTGGAGTGTTCAAGATAAAATGCAATCTTCTACTGGTTTAGGTTCAGGGTTTATCTTTCATGGCAACCTGAACATCTTAGAATTTGCCTAAACAGAAAGGAAAATACATTGAGAAGTTAAAAAAAACCCAAAAGTATTTCTTTCTACATTTTCATTTTGAAATCTGAAGTTATAACATCAAAATTATGAAATTTTAAAAAAAGGGCTTTACATTTTAGTAACCATGGTTGCAGATTTGTGTGTTTGGTGATTTTTCCATGAAACATTCTAAGAGGTTGAAAACCAGCTCTTTATTAAACAGCATGCATTAACAGAAAAATATTCCACAAAAAATTGCACCAATCTACCCCAACCAGCTGTTCTTTCATAAGGGGGAAAAGAAAACTCCTACACACTGACAGGCCAGCTTTGTTGATAAAAATCTTGAAAATATGAAAATGTAAACTAAAATATATTTTTAATTATTTATTGATGTTACAAATTAAAGAATGAGTTGTCATTTATATGCAGAACTGTTTACACTATTTGTCTTTTCTGAAGATCTCTAGAGGAATCAATGGGGGAAAACCAGAAAACAGGACTTCATTCCCAGCATTCCTTTCAGCTCTCTGTGGCAGATAACACAGACCTATTTGTGTAAAATCTCACTGATTTTCAAGTTTCCTGTGGAAACAGCAGCACACAGTGCCAGGAGACATCTGATATGACATTTGCATCATACTGTGGACTTCAGCCACAAGCCATCTGGGTTGAATCCTCTCTAGATTTATTTCATCTGCAGAACCCATAGGTAACTTGGGTGGCTGCTAACCCCATGCAGGACAGTAACCAATAGTCCAACAGGCAATGAATGGAAGAACCACCAGAAATGCCTCAGATAAAACCCTGCTACTTGTCTATCTGAGGATCCCCTGTAGCTTCCTGCCTCCATCTCCCCTAGCCTTAAGTGCAGAGGATTACAGCAATGGCTCCAAAGGCTTCAAATGTATAGAGTAGTACCAGAAAAAAATAATGCACTGTAGAGACAAAAAGCTGCACATCTTTCCCAGTGCAGAGGAGTCCTAAATGGCCTCTGTGATTTGGTACCTCTACATAGATAAGTCTCTCTTCTGTTGTCTTTCTGACCAGTCTGTCAGGTCATTTATCTAACTAATTGCTTTAAAGACAGGCATTCTTAGGCAATCTGTTCCCTCTCTGTATTTCCCATTACAGTCATTGAAAGTTATGTATGCAGATGAAAATGATAACAGACCTCTTGCACTCTCAGAATATTCCTTTTTTAAACAAACACTGAAAACTCCAACAGCAAATATGACTGAGTCCACTCCGATCTGACAGTACTCTGAGTAAGAAAATACAATAGCAGTATTAGTGTCAAGCAAGTGATTCCAGCCCATTGTTTACCCAAAAAGTTTGTGAGCTGATTAAACAGTCAGCTTAAGGTCTGGAAACATGTTCAGCAATGGTACCCTTGCTGCCGACTGAAGATAAACAGTGCCACCATCACCAAGTCCTGCAAACAGTCTCTACTTCCCTTCTTTCTGCTATTGAGAGACAGAAACTAATTTGACATCAACAAGTGAGAAGAAATACTGAAATTACACAGCATGCAATTCACACCAAACTACCTGAAAAAAGTAAGGTAGAAATATTCTTATGCAAGTCTACAACTGATAACCAATGTTTGAGCTTTTGGACCATACTCTCTGTCCAAGCCCTCAGCCTACAGGCATCATTGTGAAAGGGAGCAAACGCGATAATTGACACCATGTCTGGAACCTACCTGGTTTGTCCTCACGAGTTGCTAACCATCACTTTGTCATTGGGGAAACCCTATTCCTAAACAGGACACTTGGAAACTTACGGGAAAGATGGGCAGTTTCCAATAGGATGAGTTTTAACAAGTCTAAATGTCGGGTTCTGCACTTTGGTTATAACAACCCCAAGCAGAACTATAGGCTGGGGATGGAAGGCTTAGAGAGTCAGCAGGTAGAAAGGGACTTGGGGGTATTAGTAGACAGCAAATTCAGCATGAGACAGCAGTGTGTCCAGGCAGCTAAGAGGGCCAATGGCATCCTGGCTTGCATCAAGAATGGTGTGGCCAGCAGGGCAAATGGAGTTATCCTTCCCCTGTACTCAGCACTGGTTAGGCCGCGTCTTGAGTATTGTGTCCAGTTCTAGGCCCCACAATTTAAGAAAGATGTTGAGGTGCTGGAAAAAGTTCAGAGAAGGGCAACAAGAATGATTAAGGGGCAGCTTAGGGACATGGGTCTGTTTAGCCTAGAAAAGAGGAGGCTCAGGGGTGGTCTTATTGCTGTCTATAACTACCTGAAAGGGGCTTGCAGACAGGCACTGGCCAGTCTTTTCTCTCTGGCCATTGGAGATAGAACGAGAGGTCACAGTCTTAAGCTCCAACGAGGGAACTTTAGACTTGACATTAGGAAAAAGTTTTTCACTGAAAGAGTGATCCAGCATTGGAATGCGTTGCCCATGGAAGTGGTTGAATCACCATCCCAGGAGGTATTTAAGGGTAGACTGGATGAGGTGTTGAGGGTCATGATACAAATGTGATAGATGTTAGGTTTTAGTTGGATTATAGGTTGGACTTGATGATCTTCAAGGTCTTTTCCAATCTTATCAAAACTGTGATACCGTGTGTGATACTGTGAAACACTTGTGCCCTTGGGACTGACATCTACCCTCCTCTTACCCAGGAACCACATCTCCATTGCAGAGCAGACAGAGCAGACTCTTGCAGTCCCCTTGTTACTTTCGTACAGGATGGAACAATCAGGGCTCATGGCTGTCAAAGCAGATTACAAAAGCACTAAGGAAGCCATACAATAAGGTCTTCCCTCTGCTTTCCTTGCTATTTATGGTTTGCTATTCCTTACAAACAATGAAATAAACAAGAGCTGAAATCTTTGAAGAGGTTGTTGGGAGACCATCTCTGCTGTAGGGCTCATTTATGGACATGGCTGAAAAAGGACAGATTAAAAATTTCATTAATGTGAAAGATTGCAACTCTGCCTTGCTCACAAAATACAAAAAAGGGATACTAGGTGTCATGGTATTACGACTAGCAAAATATTCGAATATTATATTAGTAAATATCAGTAGAAGAAAGAGTGAATTCTCTCAAAAGCTAAAGTATTTGACAAGATCTAAATAAAAGATTCATTTGAACACGGATGATGACATGACCCTGAGATTAGCTCAAACAGATAAAACATGGTGTTCATGGCACCAGGGCTGTGGGTTCAATCCCTGTATGGGCATTTACTTTGGAAGTTGGACTCAATAATCCTTATGGGTACCTTCCAACTCGGAGTGTTCTGTGATATAGAAGAGCATTTCATTCCAAAATACCCAAATATATTTCTAGCAATATGAAAATTAAATTATGTGACATATTTTTAAAGAAAACAAAAAAACAAACCAAAACCCCCTAATTATTCTAGTCACAAATTTTGTAAATTGGTACTGCTCAACACACTTTTGCACTTTGCCTATATTTTATTACATTCCTCTACACTTCATAAGGCATTACGATGAGAAGACCTAGTCCTCTTTAGCATTCTAAGCTTTCAGCAGCTATCTAGTGATATCAGTAGAAGGATTTCTGCTGATTTCTATAACCCTTGAGATAGTATGGAGACATCCATGGACATTTCCATATGTATGAATATATTAGCAAAATAAACTTTTAAGGACTTGCGTACTGTTAGAAAGGTTTACTTAAGGTTCATAGGATGCTACAAATTGGAATTATCAGCGCTATTCTATAATATTGTAATTAAATATTTGGAAATAAAGAATAACTGAAGAAAAAATACAATTTTTCAAAGAGAATTTCTAGAGGTTCACTAGAAATTAATAATTGAACTAAACAGTCAGCTGATTTTTAAAAAAAATTAACAATCTGATGTATTCATAATATTTTTCCCTATGCTGCATGCCCTTGGATTCAATTGTGTTCATGTGTGAACACAATTTTTTATTTAGTCTTTTTATCGATAACTAAATTTATACCACCATTAAGCACCACATCAAACCACCAGGTCACTGTGGGCTCACTCCTCTCCTCCTTTACATGATATTTTTTAGACACTGGACCTCATCTTGAGTACTGTGTGCAGTTCTGGGCTCCCCAGTTCAAGAGGGATGTTGAGCTGCTTGAGAGGGTCCAGAGAAGGGCAACGAGGATGGTGAATGGACTGGAGGGTAGGCCCTATGAGGAGCGACTACAGGAGCTGGGACTGTTCAGTCTGGAAAAGAGGAGGCTCAGAGGGGACCTCATTGCTGTTTACAACTACCTGCGGGGCGGTTGCAGCCAGATGGGTGTGGACCTCTTCTTCCAGGCTGACGACACCAGAACGAGAGGGCACGGTCTCAAGCTACGCCAGGGGAGGTTCAATCTTAACATTAGGAAGCGGTTCTTCACAGAGAGAGTAATCGCATATTGGAATGGGCTGCCCGGGGAGGTGGTGGAGTCACCGTCCCTGGAGGTGTTTAAGAGAAGACTGGACGAGGAGCTTAGTGACATGGTCTAGCAGGGAGGTGTAGGGCTGGATGACGTTGGGCCCCTTCCGGCTCGGAGTGGCCTGCTAGACTGTGAGGGATCTAGGCTGGTGTTATGCCCTGCGATGTGCTCTCGGTCTCCCTACGGGTGTTAGATGGTGAGTTGGACTAGATGATCCTTGTGGGTCCCTTCCAGCTCATAATATTCTGTGATTCTGTGATTCTGTGACAACTCAGTCATCTTGGTATATTTATATCAGCTTTGATGATGTGATCAAGTTGCTGACAGCTTGCTTGTGTTAAATTGCAGCTCAAGTTTGAGTCTGCTGGTATAGATTCTGTTCTGCTTCAAACCTTCACAAAAAATGTGGGGCCATTTAAACACTAACAAACCCTCCATGAGAAGTAAATATCAGCAACACCTCATTTATATTTACTTTCTTCATCACATACATTTCAGTATTCTTTTCCTTCTGTGTCACTTAGTTCTGCACAGAAACTTCAATCTGCCCTGCAAGACAGTTCTCACAATTTTTTTTACTGTGGCTATTGCCCCAAAATACAATAAAAACTGTTTCTATAGATACATCAGCAACAAAAAGAGGGCTAAGGAGACTCTCCATCCTTTATTGGATAAAGGGGTTAACAAAGGGATACAGGCTGAAAAAAAGACTGAGGTACATCCTACCTTATTAAACCTTGGTCAATAATAGTAATACCAGCTGTTCTGCAGGTACCCAGGCTCATGAGCTGGAAAACAGGGATAGGGAGCAGAATGAAGCCCTCATAATCCAAGGGGAAAGGTCAATGGCCCGATACACATCCTAGACACACTCAAGCTTATGGAGGTGAATGGGATCCACCCAAGGCTGCTGACAGAGTCGGCAGAAATTCTCACCAAATCACTTCCCATCTTTGTCAGCGATCCTGTGTGATGAAGGAAAGCATGCAGATGTTGTTTAACTGGACTTTAGTAAAGCTTTTGTCACAGTTACTCGCAGCATTCTCCTGGAGAAACTGTATGCTCATGCCTTGGACAGGCGCACTGTTTACTGAGCGAAAAACTGGCTGGATGGCTGGGCCCAGACGGCAGTCAGTCACTATTGGGCTCCCCCATGGCTCAGTGTTGGGGTCAGCCCTGCTCAATATCTTTATCAATGATATGGACAAGGGGATCAAGTGCACCTTCAATAAATTCACAGATGACACTAAATTGGATGGGAGTGTTGATTTGCTGTAGGGTAGGAAGGCTCTGCAGAGGGATTTGGACAGGCTGGATGGAAAAACCAAGGTCAATAGGATGAGGTTCAACAAGGTGAAGGGTTCACAAAGGTCCTACCTTGGGTCACAACCACTCCATGCAGTGTAACAGGCTTGGGGTAGAGTGGCTGGAAAGATGTCCAGCAAAAAAGGACATGGGAACACTGGTTGACAACTGGACACAGGCCAGCAGTGTGTCTTCAAGTGGCCATGAAGACAAATGGCATCCTTCCTTCTTTCAGAAATAGTGTGGCCACCAGGAACAGGGCAGTGATTTTCTGACTGTTCCCTGTATCTGGAACTGCTGAAGCTGCACCTCAAGTGTTATGTTCATCTGAGCATCTGATGAAGCCGGAGTTGTCAAGCTTGGAGGAAAGGAGGGCTTAGGAGAGAACTTGTCACTCTCTACAACTACCTGACAGGAGTTTGTAGCCAGGTGGGGGTCAGTCTCTTTTCAACAAGTGATACGACAAGGGAAAACAGCCTAAAGTTGCACTAGTGGAGGTTTAGATCAGATATTAGGAAGTCTCTTCACAGAACCACAGAATATGTGGAGCTGGAAGTGACCCACAAGAATAATCAAGTCCAGCTCTTAGCCCTGTACAGGCCCAAGGGTTCTTAAGCATTGGAACGAACTGCCCAGGGAAATGATTGAACCACTATCCTTGGAGGTACTTAAAAGCTGAGTAGATGTGTCACTAAGGGACATAGTTTAGTGATGGACTTGGAAGTGTTGCGTTAATGGTTGAACTCAGCAACCTTAAAGGTCTTTACTCGCTTAAATGATTCTATGATCCTTTTGGTCATTGTATTCCACCTATTTCATCCACTGTGACAATCAGGTTAACTCATACCTGTGGAGCAGGATTTTTCTTGTTAGTCATATATAAGGATGCCAACACAGTTATAAACAAGTGCTTTCAAGGGAATTTCTAACACTTGGTATACAATTCTAAAATATATTCCCTTAATTTTTTTTCACACAGGACCAGACATGTCACAGGAGCATTCTTAAATATTTATAAGTTATTTTAAAGAGATTAAGAAAAGAAAAAAGCTGAAAGCCTCCCAAATGTTCCCATGCATGTTTGAGTCTACTGAAAATTCTTAAGAATCTCCCAGAAAACAGTGTTCTACCATTGCAGGGTCATGGTCTTTGGCCTCTACATTGCCCCAAGCATATTTACCATTACTATAAGACCTGTCATTCATCTCTTTAGATGTCTGAGAGAAAAAAAATGTTTAGTTGTTTGACATCTAGTTTGACAATATCTTGCCGCAGAAACAAGCACTCCCAACCCTGTTTTTCAGCCACAGAACATCTGTGCCTTTGTGCTGATGATTTTCTGACACTGTTAATACACAAAGAAAAACTTCTCCCAACTTTTTCTGCAAAGATATCTTAAATGCATAATAAAAATATAATGAATGAGACACTTCTAATGTCCCTGGTGCAAAAGAAATCTGTGGAGAGCATGTAATGAGGCACTATATCCACTGTACAAATTTTCAGTATTACAAATTTATCAGAGAATCAGTAGTTGTAAAAAAAAAAAAAAAATTGAGGCAGTAACTGTTTGGGTTGTGTGCTATAAGGCAATGACTTTTTTGGTGGATCTTCTAAACACTCCAGCAATAAACATAAATTTTACATTGATACAGTACATGCAAAATACCAGTCTTGTCCAAGGTCAGACTCTTTCTCCAGACATACATCTATTAGTTTGGTTACTTGGGTGGATGCTCAGTTTCTTCAGTGAAACATATAGGAACCTTAACTGTGTTTTTCAGAGTAAATGGAATTACTTTAGTCTCAAAGTCCGTGTATAATTCTTATAATTTGCATAATCTTACAAGTATAAAAATGCATTTAAATCTATAAGTAAGCCTCTTAATTCAAGGCCATTGGTATTTTATTTCTCTCGGGTTTTTAGTCCTGGGGCCATAAGCCTGCCATGAGCTCTAACAACATAAAGCTGACTTGTGAAACTATAGGTTGTTCCCTCAATCAATCAAAGCCAAAAGACTTCTAAAGGTTGGGATGAAGGAGAAAGAAGTATGAAGACACACTTTTTGTCCTCCACTTTATCATCAGCAAGACAGCTCTACCCATATTTCAAGACCACAAGATAGGAAAATTACCAACACCTTCAGCTCCTCTAGCTACTGAATCTTAGAACCAATCTAATCAGAGCAACAAAATATAAGCAGGTTATTCCAGGGACAGAAGAGAAACTACATTCATTGACTCTTTTACCTGGAAGTAACCTCGTCGCCACTAGGACAGGATGAATCAATCTCTGGGATTCAGTCATGAACAATAATGGGAGACTGCATGTGGTGACTCCTTATCCAAAATCCTGCTATAGAACTTCCATCAGCTTCTTCCCATATCCACCTTTAGGTGCTCTCACACGGGAGACTGGGGTTCGATTCCTGTTGGGGAGGCAGTGATGCCATTTAAGAGTTGGACTCGATGATCCTTGTGGGTCCCTTCCAACTCAGGATATTCTGTGAATCTGTGTGAAACCTTAAGTGCTGCAAACCCACCTTCAGAGCAGCAGAAAAGATGCTTGGTAACCCTGCAGCCAGTTGGCAAAAGAAAAAAAAAACGTCTGTCGTGGCACCACACACATTCACGTTCCTCTGCTCAGCATTTAGGTATTTCTGCAGCTGGAAGACAAATAAGGAGAGGAGGTCTACAGTTTTGATTTGCTACCATTTGAAGGCTTGAGAGGATAAGAAAACATCAGCTGTGAGATTATGGGACCCTAACACATGGTTGGAAAAAGAAGGGTGTTGCCTTAGTTCTAACAGGGAGAATAGATGTCAGGTGCAATTTAAAAACATAAAAGCAAGTTCATCACAAAAAGAAAACTCTCAAGTGTTGAAGAACTGAAATAGATTATGCCATCTTCATCAGAAGCCAAAAGGTGAGGTGAAAATCAGGCAAAGTTAGGAAATAGCAACAAGTCTGCAACAGAAAATGAACACATTAACATAGACTCAGTGAAAAAAAATGGGAAATAAAGAGAAGCAAAACATGAAATCTGAGAGTAAAGAAATTTTAAAATAAAAGTAAAATGGTTTTCCAAACTTATCCTCTGCCATTTTCTCAATATTTGTACATGAGTTAAAATGTGACACTTCAAGGATACACAAGACTAATTTTCACCTTATACATTCTTTTTAAACAAAGCCTCAAAAGATTTTAAAAGAGCATAATTTTTGCTGATCTGATTGATCTACCACTGTAATTCTTAAAGGACACATGTAAATCACTGTGTGCATACTGATCCATAAGTAACAGGAAAGAGGGATCTGCTCACCTCCGGTGAGCAAGCAGAGCCACATTAATGCGACAGAGACAACGAGGACATGCCATTGCATCTCAGCTAACCTGTTATGCAATAGCTGGGATGATGCAAGATCAGGATTGTAAGTGGGAGCCAGGCTTCCTATTCCCTGTCCTGAGATGCAGGGCACTGCAGATATCTGGTGAATCTCCAGGGATAAGGTTCAAGCCTTGTCACTACAAATCACCCTCTGCCAAGCAATTTGTGCAGCAGCTTATAACAGCAGTTAAACAAAGGAGTCATGGGGCCATCCTCCGGACTGAGGGCAAGGCAGTTGCTACTGAGGAGAGGAGACTGGGAGATAAAAGCAAAGCAAACATGCCAAAGTTAATAGGGCAGAAAAGGCTCTACCTCCCTCCAATCCTGGCTGCGTGGCAGGAAGAGACAAAGCATAGGCTGTGAATGGGTAAATAAGTGAGGGCATCTGCACGAACCAGTCACGCTGACATCCATCATCTTCCTTCAGCGCTTGCCTGAACAGGTGCAGTTTTCAGCTGCTCTCTGGAGACTCCTATCCCCAGACTCTGTGCGGGAGCAGCTTTCTACAGACTTAAAGCAAACACAAATTGATTTACACAGGGAAAGCTATATTTATAACAGAAATAGAAAGTATTTAACACAGGTCAGGTTGCTTTCTACTGTCATGATGTCATTACCATCAGTATTAAACAAGAAGAGATTTTTGTCTTAAGGTCTTTGAAATAGAACCTTGGAAGCTGCTAAAAATCATGGAAAAAATTGAAAATGTGATGTTTTGGAGATTGCTAGCCTGTTGTTCTTGGGATATTCTCTAATCACTCTGTGTATTTTCCAAAGTGCAGAATACAGTTTCAGAGCACTTGGGAGAGGTTTTCCAAAGTTTGATCACTCAAAATCAAGTTGTGATTCCCAAAAAAATAAAGGATATGTCTAAGGCATTTTACTTCAATAAACAAAAATATTCAGACTCTATATGTCATACCAGATGCATTATCTGTCTTTTTGCTCTTTTCCTTCCCAAAGAGACTATAGACAGAAAGGTGTCTCATTCCTGGCAGGCAGACACTTCTTCCAAAAAAATTGCATAATATGGTCTATGATTCACCAGGCATACCTAGATGAAGCCAAGAGTACACATACTTAGAATGGCATTTTGCAAAGTATGTGAAAATTAAGACAATTTAACAGGACCCATAAGCCACCTTAGTCAAGACCATGTCCTACAGACTTTACAGACGAAGACAAATGAATCTTTGAAAGAGCCCTCTCAGGCCTGGGTGGCCTGGTGTAGCTCTGTCCTGGTTTGGACAATAATGGGGTTGTTTTCAAAGGGAAAAATGGACGAGAGGTCCTTACAGAAATACCAACTTTATTGAAGGAAATATATATACATATATTGAAATGCATAAAAAGGTATGTGAATGAATGAAACTGACCCTGGCAAATAACCGGAAACCACCCCAACCACCCCCCAAAACCACCCACACCAGCAGAATATCCCTCAGATAACTGAATGCTGGGGCAGTAGAACATAAGCTGCCCTCCCCAAACAACAGGGAGTGACTGCTGTCCCCTCTCAGGGACAGGGTCTTCTCAGGGAAGGAAAAACAAAAGAGCCGGCTGGCAGACAAATCCACGAAAATGTTGGTAGAAGTTTGACTCCAGGTCCAAAAGTCTTCTTCTCAGCAGCAGCCAGGCAAGAAAACACAGGGAAACAACAAGCAGGGAAACAAAGCAAGGAAAGCAGAAGTCTGAGGCAAAGGCAGGAGTCTGAACCTCAGCAGCAACCTCTCAGCACCGAAGGAAGGGAAAAAGAGACGGGGTGGAGGTGTGCAACAGTATTTAAAAGCTATCTTTCCCAAGATTCCAAAAGGAAAAAGCCTGGGAAACAAAGTTCTTAGGGAATTGAGGTCTTGCTCTCTTCAATGCCTTAATTGTCCCACTTTTTCGGGGCAGAGACTTCAACTACAACTCCCAGAGTTCTCATGGGCAGTTCCCAGTGGGAGAGCTCTTGTTTGTCTGGCAGTGAAACTGTCCACTTTCATTATCAACCTCGTGGCTTTCCAGGCTTGCCTCTGAAAAAGTACTTCTCTCTCTCTCCCAGAGAATTCCGGGGCTGTTCTGTTTAAACTCAGCCAAGGAGGCTTTCAGACCTCAGGCTGAGTCCTCTAATTTCCCCTGGTCCCTCTTCCTCCCCCACCCTCACCAAACTCGGGAAGGGGGGAGGGGGCGCAAGGGGAAAGAAAGGGGGAAAGAAAAAAAAAAACCAGTTAAAACTTTTCATCGGTAAACATGTAAAACAAAGCCTCTAACACCAAACGCATAACAAGCCCCTACCATCCCTACGGTGCCAATTGCTGTGTTGTCAGGTGCCCAACCAGATTTCACACAAACTCAGAGCCACTTCTAATTGCAAGTCAGACGTAAATATCGTAACATTCCTCATACCATGTATATAGAGATACAAGTGAACTCACTAGGCACTGGATGGACTTCTAGGAACTGCAGAGCTCTTGGTTTCCACCAGCCCTGCAGCAAGGGTACTGTGGGCAGCACAGCAGAGACCAAGTGAAGGCAAGACTTACTGAGAGTTCGGCTGAGTCGCATGAGGAGGAGCAGTTCTGGGGCCTTACAATAAGAAGGTACTTTTTTTTTTTACTCCATGAGCTTTCAGGATTTACTTGTTTGTGAAAAGCAGAGATGACTCTAAGACTGATAGAGTGAAATAAGCTCAGGATTTAAGCGAGTGGCTTCACATTGTGAAGAGGTTATAAATGAAATGTGTAGAATCCTGGCCTAAGAATCAGGTATACACTTACCACTAAATACTGGACCCAGATGGAATGAAGTTGACAGGGAAGGAGTTGCAAAGTACTTCATTACTCTTCTTCTCAATGTAAATAGTAGCTGAAACTAGGAGCTTTGGAGTCTGGTGGGTTTTCCCTCTGAAAATGGGAAGCAATGGGAAAGGTATCCTTCCATTTTTGCCAGGGGAGCTTAGCAAGTTCAGCTGCTGCAGACTTTATCAGCATGGTGCAGTTAAGGTTGCTAATTTTCCTCAGGAGAAGGGAAAGTTCTAGGTACATTTCTTAATGCTTTTAAGAACTGAGTCAGGGATACCATTTCAAAGTCATTAATAAGAAATGTCAGGAATTTTGGCAGTCTTGTAGGCCTTGATCCAATAAATTAGACAATTACAATGAGCATTTATTGGTTTTTATTTTTAGTCTTGAAAGTGTTTTAAAATTTGAGAGATTAGAAATTGTAAAAAACAGAACAAAAATTCCAACCTTGTTCCAAGACGTTATATGAAATCCTTCACTTTTGATGTTAAGTTCAGATACTGTTACAGTCTTGATTCAACCACTTATTTTCTACTTATATGAAAAAACTGCAATGCATATAAATATTACTCATTATATACTCAACTGGATAAGTGGTGATGCATACAAGATGTTGAAAGCAGGCGACAAAATATTTCAGAGATCTCAAAAGAAACATTTGCCATCAAATTTTGTCACAAAGGACAAGTTCTGATACATATAAATATTTTGCTTTTGCTGTTACATATGACACCATAAACCTGGCATGTTCTGAAAACAGTAGTCACAATATGCATTAAAAATGCAATAGGTATTTAAAAGCAGAAAGACCTGGAAGTGCTACATGAACTTTTAACCAAAGTAACCCTTTTCCTTAAAGAACAAGGGTCCACAAGTGGTTTGTACATATTACATAAATATTTTGAGCCTCATTTTAGTGGTAAACTCTTCAAAACTTTTTCTGTGGGGCCAGCAATTCATTTGATCAATATTATTATTAGTACCAATAATATTATTATTACTGAATATATATTGCCCCAAATTCCTGTCTAAAATGCTTAATACTAAACCAGAAGCACTAGCCAAAAACTACTAGTACACTTTGTTGTTCCAGGCCTGGGTTTGGTACTGACTGAGGAAAACCAGGGAACCTCTGTGGCTGGGACAACATCCTTCTCAACAAGCAGCATTATTTTCATATACTAACCTTGGTACCACTGTTAGTAGAAAGAAAATATGGAATATTTGTCACTGGTATTCCACATATAACACTAATAATTTGGAAAATTTCACACAGATCCTGCAAGCACAATGACGAAATTGATCACATATGGGTGTGTTATTTTCTAAGGCTGCTTGTCCCCACCTTTGATTTCTTGTCTGTAAGGTATGGGCATAGCCTTTTCTGTAGAAAGAAGCTGTTATGTAACATGAAAATAAGATTCATAAACTGAAAATAATCTGTGAGGGTATGTATAAAAGTCTAAAGGCAGTCTCTAAGTACATGAGTGTGCAATTGACATTCAATACAGCTGATGCTATGAGTGAGACCAGGACTTGTCTGCAGGTAAACTGCTGGAAGAAGAGACTTTGAAAGCAAAATCTGGCTCTCATCCTTTACAACTGAAGCTATTAATTTTAACAGAACTAAAACATCAGGTCCCAGCATGCAAAGTGTTGTTTTTAAAGATTTTAATCAATGTTGCACTTCAGACGTGCCTTGCAGGATAAAAAGTAAAAAAGAAAAATTCTTGCATAGAACAAACAAACATGCTCGATACTTTTTCTGCGCTGAAACAAAGTTTCTATCCTAATTTAATTAACATGTTACCTTAGGGCAACACAGCAGTTCAGAAAAAGGTAGAAGGAAATTAAAAGGGCAACAGAGCAATCTTACTGAATATTTCTCTAAAGAAAAAACATTATGGGACTCTGACAAAAGTTGATCCTTTAAGGAGAGAGAAAAGAATTCATTCAAGCTGGCTAAATATTTTTTTTTATTTCACATGATAACTAAAACTGAGACAAAGTCTGAATCAGTCATTTTACCACATGAAGAATGGTTTAGCAGCAAAGTTAAAAGTATGAATATATACAGATTAAACCAGATGTTTTTACTTTTGCTAAGTAGAGGCTATTTCTAGGAAAGAGCAGAAGATTATTTTCATCGGGATGCACATGAACTCTATTTTCCTTTATGGCCTGACTTGAGCATTTTGCATTGTATCTCATGATTCAGCACTGCTGAGCCTGCATTGCTTGTTTCCTGTTGTGGAAACCCTAGTGCAAATGCTTCCCAGCACCCTTGTTTCTGGACAGTCTCACACTCAGACCAGGACTTTGAATCCACAGACATGGAAGCGTCCTGACCCAGGGATTAGCTTGGGGCCACCATGAAGAGATGAAACATAAACGTGTACGACTTCTCAGAGCACATGAGTAGCATTAATCTGTTTGTCTGCCTATTTATCCTCACTTGGGTTGGCCAATAAAACATCAAGACTAAACAAACACCAATTGCTGTTCCCTACTGCACCTATTTGGCATAACTAGCAACATGGGCTATAATGACAAGCAGATGTAGACGCTGCCACCTTTTGGTGATAGCCAATTGGGTTATGTATTTACACATTCCCCAAACTCACTGATGTTGCACCATCCCAAAGTGGTTCTATCACACGAAGAGAACCTTTAGCTCCTCATCTGCTCAGGAGGCAGTGCTTGTCTTCTAGGAACAGCTTTAAAAATGCAGATATTTTAAAATTAGTTTTTCTAAAGTCACCTTACTATGTCAAGGTGCTACTGCAGTGCTTTAGACTTCTTTCTGACAAGCAAAGAGAAGAGCTACAGCATAAACCCACCCCGATAGTTTGTGTCAGGGCCTTGGCATGAAGGGAAATTAAATTCTGTACTCCATAGACCTTTGCTCCTCACTAGCGACTTCTAAGAACAACGTGATGTGGGGTTTTTTCCTAGAAGTTTGCCCAAGGTATTGCAAGAGGAAAGGGCTGAGATTCTTAGGTAGCAGAAAGCTGTTGAGGAGAAACATTTCCACCTTAGTGAACAGGAAGGACCTCCACCACCTACACCTATCCCAGGGATGAGGGCCAGATAGGGCAGCAGAGTTCACATAAGGCACCTTTCAACATGCACAGCCTGGTGGTTGACAGAGAAAGGGAGAAGAGAGGAAAGGGGGAAGGTAACATGCCAGCACTTGAAGCAGCAGCATGCGAGCTAAGAAGCTATCTATTTTCCTGAGGGGTATCCGGTGTCCTGCTGTCAACAGCATGCAACAAAAACGAGCATGCTGCTCCATTTCAGGGCACCAGCAAAGTGCCCTCTGCCTCGCATGCCCTCAAAGCCCCAACAGGCAATTCAACCTTTGCTGGGCATGTCCCTAGATCAGGGATCACCCTGTGCTCCTAACTGCCTGGCCTGCGGCCGGCTGGGGATTCCCTGCCTGAACATCAGTAGATGCAGTGCTGGTTGGGTCAAGGGGAGCTGTCATTCAGCCACCACAGCCAGGTAAACAAGAAAAATCTAACTCCAAAGTTTCACTAAAAGTTAAAGTTGACTTGAAAAATTAAATCAAAGAGGTCATTCTCTCTAGGTAAAAAAAAAATAAAATCAAAAAAACCCAAAATAGATGATTTTCTGAAAGCATCTTGCTTGTACACAGAACTTATCTTTTCTTTTTCCACTTACATATGCATAACAGGAAGAATCCAAAGTAAATCCACATTTACCACAGGAGGAAACTATCTGAATAACAGAGAAACATACAAATAGAGGGTCTCCCAGCTGGGTTACCAGGCTGTTAGCACAATACCTCTAGCTGTCATAACACATCACCCTTTGCTCCTTGATTGTTAATACTTTGTCTCAATTTCCAAGCTCTCTTTGCTCACAAACAGCCTTGTCCAAAGGCTTTGAACTTAGTTGTTACATTTGTAAGTGGTGATAGACTTTGTCACCACTACCCTGACTACACAGCAGCAACCTTGTTGAACATTAAACTGTATTACTGTAAGTCCAGAAATAGAGGAACAGTTAAGGATTTTGTATTTGGATCTCTGCACACTATAAGGATGAAGAACTGATTAGTACTACAAGATGTAACCTTATGGAGAACTGAGGTCCAGTTTTCATTTGAAAACAGTAATTTTTCGTATGACTGGGTGAAAAGAAACACAGAAGTTCCCACAGATCAATCCAAACGTAGCCCATGGGCAAATAAACAAAACTGATACCATTTAGTGAGGGTTTACATTTATTCATGTCAGTTCTCACACAATACAACTTCTCTCTCAAGAGCTCTACATTTGGGCTACAGCTGAAGGTTTTCATTATTTTTAAGTGAAAAACTGATTTGTTTGGACAACAGAGTTGAAATTCCACTTCAAAAAATAGTTTTTTGAGGTTTTATGATTACTCAGCCATGTATAATTGTCCTTTTTTTAGACTTCATATTTCTTTGTGATTCTGATGAATTAATTATACTGAAAGGACATCTTCTGCTAATGCTAAATTCAAAATAAAGTCAAGGCTGACATTTGTAAACAGATACATTTAGGAGCTAACATTCCTAAGTAAAATAGGTAAGTTCTGTTGCCTTCAAACAATGAAATAGACGTGTTTTATTAAAATGCAGAGGTGTCTCTTGACTTTTTAACATGAATCTCACATGCTATGTACAGATGATTTTTTTTGTTTTATAAGTTCTTATGAATTAGCATCTATGACATCTATCTAGGAGTGCACATGCCTTTCAATTTCCATATTTCTATGCACACTGCTCGTTTGCTATCTAATAAACAAAACTAGGTGGAAGGATTTAAGCTGTAAAAGCCTTCATTTTTATTCAGTCTCTATCCATGCTCTTTCTACCCTTCACACATCCAGACCTGTACAGGGTAGTTTAAAGTTGCTTGAGAACAAGTACCATACCAAAGAATTGGGCATTTGTGTAGCATCTGGAAATACAGTTTCGGCAAAAGTGATCAGCAAAACTCTCTGAAAACTGCCTTAGCACAGGGATTACAAACATTACTTGACTGATACAAAAAGGGTTTTCAAGTGCTATCCAAAAAAAAAAAACCCAAAACAAACAAACAAACAAACAAACAAACAAACAAACCTAAAACTCCCCAAACCTGTTGTTTTTCTAACCACTAACAGCAGCTGAAAGCAGGGCAGCAGAAGTCAGACAAGCCGTGCCTCCATGACGTGCCACCATCAGATGGAAAGACGGAGGAGGCTGGAGAACTGCATGAGACAGCTATGCCACCCACAGGGCTGGAAACAGGAGGGAGCTCCTCTCTGTCAGCAGCAGGTGCCAATCTATCCTGCTAACACCAGCCCACTGATACTTAGATAATCAGTCATGACATTCATCTGGTACAAATACAGCTGAACTTTGCTTCCACACTGGTCTTTTTTCCCCTTGAATGTATCTTACCTATCCATCCATGCTGGGATACTAGATCCCACAGGCAGCCTAGTCACCTTTTGCATTGTGTCCCTTTGCCGAAATGGTCTGAATCCCACCAGTTATTAAGATTTACATATGAGGATGCTGAGCTCACTTTTGAAGATGCAGCAAGTCAGGGCCCCTTCCCAGTCAACAAACCGGCCAGCTCTGCCATGTACTGCTATAACTTGTCTCACCAATGCTTTGGTTTCCATTAGCAAATTTTGTGCTAGAAACTCAACAGTGGCAGACATTCACTGCTAGTAGCAGTGAAATTTATTTTGTAGAATGAACTGATGCTAAGTTCAGTTACACTGTGTACACATAGCTCTCAATCACTCGCATCATGACCACACTTACCATTACTTGTGAAAATCTGACTGTATGAGTCAATGCCTTCAAGAAGATGAAGAAGTCTAGATTTTCAGGTTTGAGGTTTATCTCCTTTCCGACAGAAAATACGCCTTTCTGCTCCTGTAGGAAAGTAGGAAGACTCTCTGAAGTTCACACCCCAGGTTCTTCCAGTTACGACTTCCCTTGTGTGCGAAAGACTATTGGAAATTGTTCTTTGAAGGTTTTGCTATATTTCCACTCCATCAGATCCTGTGATGATGGGATGTAGTGTAATGCTACTGACATTGAAGGTTTACCCCTGTCAGGCTTATTGCTTTTGCAAGCAGATGTTTCCCAGTACGGTTTCAGCTGCAAGAAGCTTATTCACAGACAGTGGCCAATATCCTCTCAAAACCAGAGTGGCTACTGTAATATCACATTAACTCAGCCTTTTTTGTAATTTTTTTCCCTTTGAAAATACTGACCTGAATTTAAACATACTGTGTTTTAGCATAAAAAAGTTACAACTCATAAAAGAATATCTGCCTTTATAAATCTACTCAAAGCCTTTTACTGAAGAGGGAATTCTTGGTTTCTGTGAAATTGATAGATTTAATGAATATATTACTGTTATAATATGGTATCTCATTTTTCTCTCTCATAAATACTTGTCAGGTTTATGATTTTTCACTCATTGGCCAGGAATTGTGTTGCACAAGCTCAGATTGTGGGTCCTCATACCAAGTTTAATTTCATTCACAAGTAGAGTTGACAAAAGATCACAGTCACTAAGCCCTGGAATTACCCTAGATATTGCCCTCTGTGCTCTGCAAATGAAATCCTACAGAAGACCCTTTGGAAAAGAAGAACACTCAGAAATCCATTTTGCACAGGGCAGTGTCAGTACACAGAGCAGCACTGAATGACAGGTAGATTTGCCAGTTCCTGGCGAAGTCAGATGCTAAGCATTACACTCTCACTGTCTGTCCATCTCAGGCCATTCCTTTCCTGCTTTCTCTTGTTCCTCTCTCATGCCCTTGATTAACTACCATGTCAGATAAGAAATTAAGAATAGTGAAATCAGAACCAGACCACACCTGTCCCCGGCACAGCCAGAACAGAACTGAAATAAAGCACTTATGAAACTGCTGTGATAATAACCTTCAAAACACCAAACTTGCCCAACTGTCTGCTCTCATGGACCGGGACACTACAGTGGAGAGCTGGGCAAGAACACCTAGCAAGCTATTTCTAATGAAATTCTGTCACTTTCAAAAAGGCTAAAGCAGTCCACAGAGTGAGGATCTGTTTTTAGCAACAAAGCTTCTGAAAATAGACATGGCACTACTATTCAGTTTATCAGGTTACAACTCAGTAATAGAGGTATCACTTTACTGCTATTTAATTTGATGCTGTAAGGAGAAAAGATAACTGCTGTAACGAATGGGAAGTGGCTACGGGAACTGGGGCTGTTCAGCCTGGAGAAGAGGAGGCTCAGAGGTGACCTAATTGCTGATTACAACTACCTGAGGAGAGGTTGCAGCCAGGTGGGTGTGGATCTCTTCTCTCAGGCTGACGACACCAGAATGAAAGGGCATGGCCTTAAACTATGCCAGGGGAGGTTTAGGCTGGATGTTAGGAAGAGTTTTTCCACAGAGAGAGTGATCTCTCAGTGGAATGGTCTGCCCAGGGAGGTAGTGGAGTCACCATCCCTGGAGGTGTTTAAGAGAAGACTCAATGAGGAGCTCAGTTACATGGTCTAGTTGGTAGGGAGTTGGACTAGATGATCCTGTTGGTCCCTTCCAACTCGGAATGACCTGTGAACCTGTAAATGCAGAACTACTTACCTACAGCAGCAACTGTCATGGCAAGTGTTTATTGTAGTGGAACATGTTATTCTTGTAAATTACACAGAATACTTCAATCTAAGGATCCAGCTACATGAGTTGTGTTGCAGGTCCTGGTCCTAAACACAAAGTAAGCATAATTTTACAAGTATGCATATATGGCTGTGAATGTTGTGTATTTGGACCTTAGCAAAGCCTTTGACACAGTTTCCCACAATAAGCTTCAGGAGAAACTCGTAGAGCATGGACTGGATGGAAACAATTAATGCTGGATTAGGAATTGGTTGGATGGACAAGCTCAGAGAGTGCTGGTGAATGGTGCCACATCCAGCTGGCAGCCAGTCACTAGTGGAGTCCCACAGTGGTCAGTGTTAGGCCCGGCACTGTTCAATACCTTTATTGACGATAGGGACGAGGAAATTGAGTCCATCATCAGCAAGTCTGAGGATGATACCAAGCTGGGGGCAAATGTGGAACTGCCAGAGGGTAGGAGGGCCCTTCAGAGAGACCTTGACAGGAGAAATGGGCAGACTGCAATAGTATGAGGTTTAACAAGAGTAAGTGCCGGCTTCTTCACTTTGGACATAACAACCCCATGCACCGCTATTGGCTGGGGCAGGAGTGGCTCGAGATTAATGAAGTGGAGAGGGATTTAGGTGTAATGATCGACAGGAAACTCAATATGAGCCAGCAGTGTGCCCAGGTGGCTAAGAAGGCCAATGGCATCATTAGGAAGAGTGTGGTCAGTCAGACTAGGGAAGTTATCCTTCCCCTGTACTCAGTGCTGGTCAGACCACATCTTGAGTACTGTGTGCAGTTCTGGGCTCCCCACTTTAGGAAGGATGTTGAGCTGCTTGAGAGGGTCCAGAGAAGGGCAACAAGGAGGGTGAAAGGACTGGAGAACAAGCCCTGTGGGGAGCGACTACGGGAACTGGGGCTGTTCAGCCTGGAGAAGAGGAGCCTCAGAGGTGACCTCATTGTTGTTTACAACTACCTGAGGGGAGGTTGCCGCCAGGTTGGTGTGGACCTCTTCTTTCAGGCTGACAACACCAGAACGAGAGGACATGGCCTTAAGCTACGCCAGGGGAGGTTTAGACTGAATGTTAGGAAGAGGGCTTTCACAGAGAGAGTGATCCCTCATTGGAATGGACTGCCCAGGGAGGTGGTGGAGTCGCCGTCCCTGGAGGTGTTTAATAAAAGACTGGATGAGGAGCTTAGTGACATGGTCTAGCTGGAGGGTGTTGGGCTGGATGGTCCTGGGGGTCCCTCCTGGCTTGGAGTGGCCTGTGTGCCTGTGAGGGATCTAGGTTTTTGTTCTCTACTCTGGGGTGTGAGTTCGGTCTCTGTACGGGCGTTAGATGGTGAGTTGGACTAGATGATCCTTGTGGGTCCCTTCCAACTCATAGTATTCTGTGTGTGTGTGTGTGTGTGTGTGTGTGTGTGTATAAAGCGCCCCAGTTCTATATACTCAACAATATTGTCATTGTGGGTCCCTTCCAGCTCATAATATTCTGTGATTCTGTGATTCTGATCTTTTTGTTAGCAGTATGTTACAGGAACAGCCTGGTTTATCTGATGAATGCAGGTAAATCTGAACTTCACTAGATTATTGACCAATGAGATCTGAAGTCAGAAAGAGCATCACTGCTGCTTCAGGGAAAGAATATTCAGACCATGGTAGTCTTTAAACCCAAAGAGATATGAGAATAGAGGTAGGTATGCAACCTAAGGCAGGAAACCAGTCTCCAAACCCCATCCTCCAACTCTTACAGAGATAGAAGTGTAGAGGGTGACACCAGACTGTACAAGCAAGGAAGCAAATATTCCCCTCTAGATTCTGTTCATGTATGTCAGTAAGGAGCCCATGGGCCCTCCAACTCAGATTATTCAAATCTCTCTGACTAATTCTATTCATCTCAATCTGCACTTACAAATGAAAGAGAGAAAATTCTGAATGCATGGGTCAAAAACAAGAGCCTCTAAAAGATACTTACTGTTCCCCAGCATCCAGAAAGCTGGAAAAAGAAATGCAATTCCAGGAAGTAGAAAGGGCACTTGCAGAACATTATTTATTATTATTATTGCCTAATGACACAATGTATTTAGGCATGGCTGGGATTTCCCAGGTGATGATCAAATTAAATTACAGTCAGCCCCTGGTTCTCGCAAGTGAACAGTTCCATCCAGGCACCGTGAACCCAGCAAATCACAAAGAGAGTGAACTCATGAATATGCAATTAAGCCCCACTCATCACCCCAGTCCCCTCAGTTCCGGAGGGCAAGAGAGATTTCCCAGGACCACCCACTGCCCTGAGCCGGCCGAGGAGACCTGAGGGAACTGCTTCTACCCAAAAGCATACAGGGAGTCCCCGGGATTCCTGCCTTTTGCTGCAGTAGCGACCCCTGACTTACTGGGATGTGTGTTTTAATGTCAACTCAACTGGGTAAACATGGTAGCGGGGCAGGGGACCCTGGCACTGTGGCGGAGCAGGAGCGGGCAGTCTGTCCCAGGACCAGTGGCCATGCTGGGGCACTGGGATGACACTGGGGTGGGGCAGGGCATGCCGATGCTGCATGCCCCTGCTGCTGCCAGCCCATCCTGGGCACGGTAACCATGGTAACCCTTCCTTTCCCAGCTTACGACTTACTTACATATCCATGAGCTTACGCAGTGCTTGGCTGGTCATGTATCAGTCCCTGTTTCTTTGGGTGACTGTTTTCTTTGGGAGGTTTTAGGGAGTTTTTTGGTTTGGATCTTTTCCCTGGCAATTCAATGGAACTGGCTGTCCCCGCTCCCACTCCATGCTGTGCAGTGGTGCCACTCAGCCTGTGTGGGTAGCTAGGCTGCCTCTCCCTGTGGGGCAGCCTGCCATGGTGGCAGCGCCAGCTGCACTCTGCCTGTCCCCCTGCAGGGTCTGATGCTGCCACACTCACTGTTCCCCCGCCCTGGCTGACAGGGATGCTGAGCAGAGCCCCCAGTGCAGCCGCAGGCACTGTTGACACAGCCAGGAGCTGGGGCTATGTTATCACCAGGCAGCCTGAGCTCCTCAGGACACAGCCACATGGGCTGTGATGCAAACAGACTGCGACTTGGTATCCCAGGGGATAGCAGGGCTTTAACCCTGCACCCACAGATGTTCCCTGCAGCTCCACTGGTGAGGAAAACACAATGTGCAAAGCAAATATAAGAGATGCATATCCCTGACTCCCCAGCAACCGCTCAACCACCTCATGGTGTTGTGGGGGCTGTGCCATGTTTGCTACACCACCACTGAGCATCAGCCAGTGCAGAAGAGTTTGTGGCTTCAACAAGCACGGTGCGGCTTGGCAGGATGATCCGAGAAAGGGGACACAGCGTCATCTCACTAACTTTGCCCAACGGGAGTGGGGCACCACTGGCACTGCCAGTGGACAGAGCACTGCCTCACAACCATTGCCTCAGCAACATGACCTGGCTGTTCTGTAGCCAGCCCCAGCACTCAGAGTGTTCCCAGGACACCAGCAGTTGGCTACAGCCTTTGAAACTCCACTTTAAATGTCTGGGCTATGGCAGTGCATGCAAAAGCGAGACAGCAGCTCCAAAGGAAAGGAGCTGGGTAGGCTGGATGCCCCCCCACCGACTGCAGCCCTGCCACCCTCCCCCTTGTCTCCAGCCAGCATGGCAGCCCCAACAAAGCCTTGTAGCTCATGGGACCAATGCTAATTCCTGGTGTGGCTGTCAGGGACCACACCAGCCCAAGTTTGGTTCTCGTGGCACTGCGCGGCTTGGCAAAGGTCCCTCACGGTCCCGTGGTGGCCTCAGGCTGCCTGCAGGAAGGAGAAAGCACTCCCCAGTTACGGGCAGAGGAGCACCACTTGCCCTGCCCTGTAGACGCTGCATGCCGTGCACACCAAGAATGCTTCCCAGGGTCCCAGTGAAGCCACACATGGCTTCTGCAGCCCTACTCCTCCCTGCCCACCCTTTGCAGCTCCCTGCACCTCCTCCCCTCCTCTTGTCCATCCCCACATCCTAGAGGAGATTTTTACACAAACATCTCCTGTATGAAAAACAAAGTATGTAGTGCTGCCTTGAGGGAGTTTTAATTTCAGTGTCTGCTCCCTCTCCATTGCCATGGCAGCCCTGGGGGCCCCCACTTCTGCCGCCACACCGCTGTGTCCAGAAGCAGCCCCATGGCCCAGCTGCCTCCATCCCACCAGCAGTCCAGGCTACAGGATGATGGCAGCAGTTCCCCTTCCCCTTAAACAGTGCAAATGAATGGTACTCGGGAACTGCAGGGGGTTGTGGTGACATTTGCCTATTCATGAGCTCGTTTGCATACTCATGAGCTATCATGAGTTTGCAGCATTATGTGCACATGTGCACACCCCACTTTTTCACAGAAACATTAATCACTAAGATTTGAAACTGCAGAGATGCTAACCGTAAATAACCGGGGGGTTACTGTAGTTGCAAAAATACATGGAAACTAAAAAATGAAACTTAAATATGAATATTGGTGGTGCAGAAGTACGTCTTTGAAAATGCTCACAGTTTTAATTCCCTGCTCAAAAAAAAAAAAAAAATCTTCTTGTAGACGTTTCTACTATAAGTACAGCAAAGTAGCATTCCTTTTGTGAGTGTGGATACTCCTATTTTGTTATTATCTGACTGTTATCTTTATTACTAGGTACATGTTCCATTCAAAATTTGACATGAGATGATTTGATCTTGGCCATAACTTACTTCTCCTCCAGAGGATTTAAGGATCTGACTTGAATCATATTGACTCATTGGTGTGGTATCAAAACTGGGCTCTCTGTAAACAGATAAATTCATAGTGCTTGAGGGAAAATATATTTGATTAATGATTAGTGCACAAAAGAACAGCCAACATATTGCCTTTTATAGGACACACAAGGTGCATCATGGAAGTGTTCTGCATTACAATAGCATGCTCATCAAAGAAGACAGCTAAAACATCTTCAGACCAAGACCCTACTGTTTCAACTACAGGTTTACAGCTCTTGCAGTGGGCTCAAGGCTGCTAAATTAGATCTCAGTGCAAGCAAAGAACAATATCTCAGAATGAAAAAAAAAAAAAAGTAATCATAATTTAGGGCCCACCTGTCTTGCACCATGAAATTTCAATGGAGTATCAAAGAGCACACAATATCCTGGGCTGAGGTGTCTTTTACCAAGGAAGCTCATGATCCAATAAGCAAACTGTTTCTCTGAAATATAACTTCAATCTCATCTGAAAAACAGATGAGAATCCGCCCTTTCTTGCCACAAGGTAAGCAGAAACAATCACCTTTGTTAAACCCTCATGAGCCAAGCACAAGCATAGAAACAAGCTCATACTATCAAAAAAAAAACCTCCAAAGAACAAACCAACGAGAGAAAGAGAATGTCTTCCACATAACACTCTAGATTGCCCAAATTCACATTCCTTTCATAAATCCAAACATTTACTGCTTCATAATTAAATGAACTTATGAAATATGATCACCTCTAGCTGAAGAGAAATCCTGACAGATGTGCAACTAATGGTACACTTCAAAGCAAGAATATAATGTAAACTTGTGTGTTCTGAATGAAAAAAAAAAAAAAAAAGAATAAAAATGACTTTTCTTTAGGTAGTCGTCTGGTTTTGGTTTGTCTGGTTTACAGCCACAACCTAAACCCTTTACAAATTAAGTTGTCAGAGGAACACAGATTAGCACATAGATTAACAAGGAAAACATATAGTACAACCTTTCTAAAAGAATTATCCATTTCAATTAATCTCTGAAGTATGAATGAAGTCACAGGGTATCTGCAAAGAATTTCCACATACTCTCTTTTGACACATTGCACAGTTACATGTATTAACATATACATTTGAAGATCACCACTGATTTGACTCTTCTGCTTAGTAAAATGTATTAAATGACATGTTATAATGCAAATAAAACACAAAGTTCTTCCTGGATTTCCACAAAGAATGACAGAAGAATCATCAATGGGATAGGTGAAATAACTACATTGGTATGAAAGAGTAGAAGAGAACTCTATTTAGTATTTAGTGCTGGTACTCCAAGATTTTCAGTGAAAGTTAAGAGACAGATATATGTACAGGTAGTTCCACAGCAGATCATTTGATCCTGCTTGTAGGCAGTAGTTCTCACACTCTATATAGATCCGTCATTAGCCTAGACTGTATGTTATACCACTGTATCAATATACATTACACTGTTAAACATTTCCATAAGAAAGCCATTGGTAAGGAGGAAGGGCATGACAGTGTAATGCCCTGATGCAAAAACCTAGTCCAGTATTGAGCAAGTGTCTGTATCTCAGACCGAAATCAGGATCACAGAATATTCTGAGTTGGAAGGGACCCACAAGGATCATCGAGTCCAACTCTTAACACTGTCTCCCTGGCGGGAATCGAACCCGGGTCTCCCACACGCCAGGTGGGGACACTTACCACTGTACTAAAGTGGATTCAGGATGGCATGTCCCTTCCAACTCAGAATAACCTGTGAACCTGTAATCCACAGCGATTTGTTATTCTCTAGGATTGCAAGGCGCTCTGTAAATATCAAAGCATTTTAAACAAATTTGTGACTAGTACAGGTTCTTGAAACCTCCTATTGCAATATATGTCCCTGGTACCTAAAACATAGAGAACACCCAGCTGTTAACTGCATAAACCTCTGCCACAAAGCTGAGTGCTTCAAATCCCACCTTGTCATATCCCACCCAGCAGAGGACAGAGTACATGCAAGCATTACAGCTGGCAGGGATGCTGAAGCAGATTGCTCACCACCACCCTCTGGGAAAAGACCTGAAAGAAGAACCTACAGAACAAAGGACCTTAGTTATAATTTGTTTCTTTTTACTCCAGAGCAAAAATAAAGCTGAGAGTGAAAGAGACATATTGGATACACTTTTCATAATAAGGGGTGCACCCTTCCAACTCGACCATCCACTCCATATTAGGCTTTCCATAGTTATCCATATGCGAGGATACTTTGGGGAAAAACCCTTTAAGCATAAACAATGTTTTATTTCACACTGACATTTCAACAAAAACAGCAGTAGAAAGGTTAATGGATGCACATAAGACTGTATCTCAAGTTTTGACTCTAGACAATAGAAGTAGCATATGCATAACTGATTTTAAGACCCTGTGCACTATGAGATCTGCCATTATTTCAATGTTCATCAGTGATGGGATGGTATCACTTATAATGAAACAAGCTAAGCATTCACAAGCCCTAATACTCTGATACTTATCTTCAGACAGAACAGACTTAAAACCAGAAGACTACATAATTGCTTATAGGTAATGCACAACCATATCTGAAAGAGTGAATTCCATTTTACAAGGCAACATAGAGCAACAGATGAAAAGGGGCTCAATTTGAATCAGGTCATTAAGATTAATTAATGTAATCACTCAGATCAAACCAGAGTAAAATACAGACCAATAGATTTTAACTTGTGAGCGGCTTTTTCCACCATGTGATTTAACTGCCTTTGACTACTTCTACAGGACAAGACCTAATATATGCTTAAAGACTGCTGCTGAAACCAACTCTTTAGTAGTTTCTTCTCTGGCTTCAGACATAAGCTTTGACCATAAAATTCATGTGAAAGAAAGTCTTTCTTATTACTCTAGCTGTGTATAGAACTGCATGTTTCTCTGAATTTGTCAAGTCATTTTTAAAACATCTCCATAACTTGAGTGCCAATATTGCTAACAATGAGATTTGTTTTGAGTTTGAAATTGAGGGAGAGGGGGAGTAAGACAGGAGGGAGAGATAAATCCTGTATTTTTCTTTATGTTTTACAAATTTTATTACCTCAGTCAAAAAATGTGACTGAAGAAATAAAATGTTACTGTTGCTCAGTGTAATGGTATGTGTTTGAAATACAAGCCATTTGCTCTTCATTCACTTCATCAGAGTTTTGGCAACTGCTAAAGGCTTCAAGTATGTGTGTAGAATATTCCTTATGCTATCATATCCGTATTATTTCTCCACTTACTATTTCTTACTGGGCTATTTTTAACAGTTGCCCACTTATCAGTTTTCTATTTATGGCTATGTGCTTTCCTCTGTCTAAAAGCATTTAATGAGATTTGTTTATGAAACTCGCTTGCAATGCTTCGAATGCTGGCAGCCGCTAAAAGAGGGAGATCAGAGACCATAGGTGCGGCTCTACTTCCAAATCCCTATCCTGACTACAGACTAATGGTCGCTGCCAACTCAAATGAAATATGGTCAACTATGCAATCCCAGCAATTATACAGATGACAGGACACAGCCTGAGTTTTTCACCATGACGTTGCTCCATTGACCGTCTCTCTGACGTTAGGGACGCCACCTCCAGGAACATAGAAAGCAATGGGAATGCTGGGGAAATAATATACTCCAAGTTCAGTCAGGTATTTGGGGAGCTTCAAAAGGCAATGTGGCAAGCTGATACTTGGCTGCCTTGTTTATGCCTTCTTCTGGCTCCCTCATATTTATCTAGCTGTTTATGGACACCTAGAAGCTCCAAAAGCTGTTTTCTTTGGCTCTGAACTACAATATATAAAATACTGCTCAGTAAGGGGATCATGTTTGTGTCCTTTAATATGTAGCCAGGTGCTCTTCAGAGTTGGCAGCAGTGCCTTTACTGATAACTTTGACTGCATTTTATGCCTTTTCCTTTACTATTACAATGCAGACTGCTGTTCAGCTATTGCTCCCTCTAAATCATGCATGAATTTGGCTTGTAGTAAAAGTAATTCAAGGACTATTTCCTGTGAGCAGAATGTCATACCTGCTAAAGGCAAATGAACAAAAAGAGGGAGTACAGAAATCCCCATGTAATTAAAATGAGTTTGGGTTTTCTTTCCCAACTTCTTAGACACTTAAAGGGAATGAATTATGTTTTGCCAGAGCCTAAAAAAACTCCATGTCTAAAACCAGAACAAGATCAGTACAGGAAACACTACAGAGTGGTCCTACAAGAATACATTTGGGTGCAACTATCAGTATTGCATTGCAACCTTTCTGACATATTTTGATCCCTAGTGCACCATTACTGTAAAGGAGGAATGCCAGTTTTGATACATTTTCCTTAGAAGATAAGACAAAGACAATTTCCTAAAGTAAACCACCTCAAAACAGGGGATGAATCTCTGCCAATAGAATTCTGCAAATTTTTTCTGCCTGATTTCAGTAATTTTCTTATATTAAATTTCCTGCCCATTGACAAAGGTCAGTGATGATCACAGCTTCCTTTCCCCCCTTCCCACTTCCATCTTATGAAACTGTACATTTCAATTAGATCAAGTTATGGTGAATGAGTTCATTAAATTTTCTTATATACGTTCTTCTAGTTTCCCCTACTGCTTCACACGAACAGCTCAGTGGATATCTATGATACGTGACAGCTGTCAAGAAGGGCCATATTCCTGGAATGCAGCACAGAATGGCATCCACAGCACAAGGATCATCTCTTAACATAGCCAGGAAGGGTACACAGACCTTGGCTCAGTTCAGACACAAGAGCTGACACAACAGGTTATCTATTCAGCAGAGTCACCTAGGAAAACTTGCGTACTATGGCAAGGAAAACTTGCATACTATGGCAAGGTCACAGGGGCAAGGTTCTGGCCCCACAGCCACCCCACGCCAGCAGCCCCAGCAGGCCGGGCGTCAGGTGCTGGCAGACCCAGTGTGGCGTCCTGGCCCCATGGCCGTGCTGGAAGCCCCGGCAGTCGGGGGTCGGGAGCAGTGGCACAGGGTTTGGGCTGTGAGGGCGCAGTCGCAGCAGCCTGGAGAAGCCCACAGATTCTCGGGTGTGTATGGGGGGTGGTCTCCTGAGTCAGAGGGGCTCGGAAACCTCGCTGCTGCCACCACGCATACTTGCCATTCCTCTGCGGCGGGGAAGGGGTGTCCCCAGGCTCTGCTTGGCATTCCTGGAGCCTGGGAAACCTTAACTACTTTGCAACACCGCGACACCCCGTGCCGCTTATGGCGGGGCGGGGGGAGCGGGCATCGGTATCAGAGTTTCCTTCCCTTTAACATCCACCAGTCCCGGGAGAGGCAGCGCTGCCCACACGGTCCCAGAGGGCAGAGGAACAGAAGCCTCCTCCTGGCGCAGTGACAGCTACCCTCTCCCAGCACACAGCACTTGCCCAACCTTGTTTGCCTCAATTTCATGGGGCAATTTCCCAGGTCAGGGACAGGGGCACGGTGCCGCCATTGCGAGCCCCCTCCCCACAGGGCAGGGTGAGTCCCGCCCCACAGGCACCGCAGCACCACTCCTCGGCAGAGCAGAGGCACTGCACATGCGTCGGCCGAGGAACCTCGCAGATGGCTGAAGCAAAATTGCAAGAAATTTTCCTCGCAAATTGCCAGGGTCATAATGGAGGGGTCACAATGCAGCGGGGATTCACTGTATTTATTTCCCATAAAATAACCTGTTCCATAAGCAGTTCTGAACTGAAAAAAAACCCCAAAAACATAATTTAAGGAATACTCAAATTTACAGATCATCCCCTTCATAATGAAGGGCTTTCCTCTAGAACAAAGCAGAACATGGATCGCTAAAACCAGTATTTTGGGAAAAGAATGCTTTATGTTACAAGACCAGACTGCTACACATGTTTGTAGCTATACAGGGGTAGATAAAAATGGCAGAATAGCTGATTTCTTTAACGTATACATGGGCACTATGACCTTGGTAATATTACAAAGGGATGCTTTCAAGGATTAACTGGTCAATCAATCAAACTTTATGATCTGTGCCAACTGGCTTCACAAAGGTACTTGCAATCAAATTGCAAGAATAATAGCAAAAACTATTTAATCCAATGTTAGCTTTTACACAAGAACCCACCGAGAAAATTTGCACAGTTTAGTAGTAACAACTTCTGCAATTTAGAAACTCCTCACCTTCCTCAGTCTGTTGCAAGAGTAGACTGTGAACTAGAGCTGTGGCACAGGTGTTTGGAAGTACCTTTATATAGGAAAGTGCTTTTCTGTGCCTCCTCTCAGCAGACTGAATGAACGAGGACTGACCCTTTTGTGGCTGGAGAAGAAAGTCATTCCCAAGAGCATATCTACATCCACTTTGTGGGCTCCCTTTGAGACACAGGAAAAGGCTATATACATGCAAAAATTTGAGGCAGAGAGAAGATGCAGCCTGAAAGCAACCTTGTGTGCAGAACAGGGTCTTAATCCTAGAATAAAAAATATTGCATCAATGAGCCCTAATCAGGGCTGCATGCCCCTGGAGATGGTCGTCTTGTGCACGGTCATGCTATAAAAAGGCAATAGTGTCCTCAAAGAGCTTAAAACTGAAAGACAGTAGCCAACAAATACAGATAAGCTGACAACGCTCCCAAATCAGTTCATAAGAATTATGAGACAGATGGAAATACAAGATGAAGGACATGATCTTCTGACTAGCTCTTCTTTTAGCAAGCAAAAATTTTAGCAGAAGGAGGGAAAGAAATCAACTATAAATTCTGCTCTGCAGTGTTTCCACAGTAAGAACAGAGCTGTCATGACTCAACAAGGTGTGCTTAATTTCACACATAGAAGCAATGCAACTGATTCCAGGCGATGTTATCTTACTTCAGATTAAGCAAATGTGTAAGTGCTTTGTTGAGTGAAAGCCAAATTCCATGTATTTCATTGCAAAACATTTGAGCAGGATCAGAACAATGATAGTCTTCTCATGCTCAGAGAATCCCACAGAAAATCTCACTGAACTGTTATCCAGTGGTAACAGCTATTCAGTATCACAGTTCAGCTACAGTAAGCTCCCATTTATTCACAGCTCACATATTCGGGGTTTCAATAACGCACAATTTATTTCTTAGTGAAAAGCAGGCCCATGCACATGCGTGGATAATGCCACAAACTCAGTCAGTTCACGAATATGTAATGAGCTCATGAATATGTGAATTAGCACACCCTCCACCCCAGAACCACCACAGGTGGGGAGGGGAGGGAGCATGGAAGGGAGCTGCGAGTTGTGCAGCCCACCCTCAGACCAGTAGGGACACCCCTCACCCAGCCTGTCAGCGGACTGGTGAGGATGCCTCCGGCCCCCCGCAGTCCCCAGGTGCCATCTATTTTTACTGTTTAAGGGGAAGGGGGATTGCTGCCGTCACTGTGGAGCCAGGAGAGGCGGAACTGCTGGGAATGAGACAGAGGGTGGCAGGAGGCAGCAGCTTTAAACCACCTCAGGTTTAAATATGGGAGATGCACCAGCGCCCGGAAAGACTACTTCCCATGGAGTGCAACAGTAGCTATAGCTCAATATCGGTGGGCAAGCACGTCTCCTGGGGAGGAGCAGGAGCTGGGACCGCGGGGGGAGCTCCCCCGCTCTGCTGCAAAGGGAGTGGGGGCTAGCAGTGGGGCCACTTCCCACCTGATGCTCCATTCCCATGTGCCCTGGCAAAGATTCAGTCCCCCTTCCCTTTGGAGAGACCCAGCCCCCATTGGTCCGCGCAGCCGGCAGGCCACACCAGTGCTGCAGTTGGTGGGAAGAAGGCGGGCAACACCGGCTGCATCATCCTCCCACCCAGGGCAGAGACTAGTGCCCCGCTCACTTGCCACCACTGCCCACGGCGCAGTGAAAGAAAAAGTAACCCTGAAACCCTGTAACCCTGTAACCCTGCAGCAGGGATGGAGGGCGGAAAGGGAGTGCCCCTTGCCTCAATCCACACGGACTGTTTGCATCAAGGCAGGAAGCTGGCAACGAGACCACTGGTCAGCCGTGGTGAACAGCGGCAGGGGACAGTGGGAGCTGAGAGCCAAAAGCCCCTGCACTCCTTCAGGAGTGCATCTGCCCACCTGCAGTGGTGTCCCAAGACGGCAGCAGGAGTGCTGCAGCCACGCTCTGTTCTGCCGGCAGGGACATGCTCTGGCCCCAGGGCTTATCTGTACCCATGTGCTTAAACTAATAAAAGGGGAATGTTTTCCCCTCATAGTTGGGGGGGAGCACAGCCCCAAGACAGCCCCGGCACAGAACAAAACTGGGGCGACTCTGTCAGCCCTCTGGGACAGGGAGCGGTTGTGGGCAGGCAGCCACTGTGGGCAGGCAGTGCAGAATGGCCATAGAGGCCCACACTCACTTTGTTCCCTGCCGTTTCCCCAGGCAGCGAGGCTGTGCTATTGCTCTGGGGAAAGGGCTGTGTGTGAGAGGCGGAGATCACTTCTCCAGCAGTGGGGCAGGGATCACAACTTCCAGCCAGAGACTGTTACGGACTGTGAGAACCATTGAGCAACAGCTGGAATGCCCTATGGGAGGGCATATAAAAGTTTGAGGATGCTAGTACACACCACACAGTTAAACTGAGGGAAAAGTTTTTTGTAGGCACTGTTTACAAGCAAGCACTTGCCTGCCCGAGCAACAGGACAGCCTGGTCCCCTTGCTGAGGCAACACAGCTGCCAGTTTTGTCTACTGTGGGGAATGGGTGCCCAGATTACCCCCCCCGAGCTCTGAGCACTGTAAGCCCCACAACTCTCAGGCTCAAACACAGTTTGCCTTTTTGCCAATTCCCCCCATCGGCCGCCATGTGGGGATGGGCAAATCTGCAAATCTGCCAGATACAACATGAAAACAGTCTATGAGCTCCCTGCATTCCACCTGGTGGGGAGCACAGCCCCATGGTGGGTCCTTAGGCCTCCGCCACTGTGCGGAGGTTTGGCAGAGCCCCACGGTCAGTTGGAAGCCTGGCACCACTGTGACAGCAGAAACCCGGGACTTGCCATGGGGGCAGCATGGCTGCAGGGAGCCCCCCCGCAATTCCCCGGGACTCCCCTGCCAGGAAGGTGCAAAAGGCATTTGCTTTGCTTTCCCGAGGCACAACATGATGCACGGTACTCATGGGACCGCCCTCTAGAGCTCATTAGTGGAAGGGGCATGGCTACAAGTGGGGCTTAACTGCATATTCATGGGTTTGCTCTCTTTGCAAGTCACTGGGTTCATGNCAGTAAGCTCCCATTTATTCACAGCTCACATATTCGGGGTTTCAATAACGCACAATTTATTTCTTAGTGAAAAGCAGGCCCATGCACATGCGTGGATAATGCCACAAACTCAGTCAGTTCACGAATATGTAATGAGCTCATGAATATGTGAATTAGCACACCCTCCACCCCAGAACCACCACAGGTGGGGAGGGGAGGGAGCATGGAAGGGAGCTGCGAGTTGTGCAGCCCACCCTCAGACCAGTAGGGACACCCCTCACCCAGCCTGTCAGCGGACTGGTGAGGATGCCTCCGGCCCCCCGCAGTCCCCAGGTGCCATCTATTTTTACTGTTTAAGGGGAAGGGGGATTGCTGCCGTCACTGTGGAGCCAGGAGAGGCGGAACTGCTGGGAATGAGACAGAGGGTGGCAGGAGGCAGCAGCTTTAAACCACCTCAGGTTTAAATATGGGAGATGCACCAGCGCCCGGAAAGACTACTTCCCATGGAGTGCAACAGTAGCTATAGCTCAATATCGGTGGGCAAGCACGTCTCCTGGGGAGGAGCAGGAGCTGGGACCGCGGGGGGAGCTCCCCCGCTCTGCTGCAAAGGGAGTGGGGGCTAGCAGTGGGGCCACTTCCCACCTGATGCTCCATTCCCATGTGCCCTGGCAAAGATTCAGTCCCCCTTCCCTTTGGAGAGACCCAGCCCCCATTGGTCCGCGCAGCCGGCAGGCCACACCAGTGCTGCAGTTGGTGGGAAGAAGGCGGGCAACACCGGCTGCATCATCCTCCCACCCAGGGCAGAGACTAGTGCCCCGCTCACTTGCCACCACTGCCCACGGCGCAGTGAAAGAAAAAGTAACCCTGAAACCCTGTAACCCTGTAACCCTGCAGCAGGGATGGAGGGCGGAAAGGGAGTGCCCCTTGCCTCAATCCACACGGACTGTTTGCATCAAGGCAGGAAGCTGGCAACGAGACCACTGGTCAGCCGTGGTGAACAGCGGCAGGGGACAGTGGGAGCTGAGAGCCAAAAGCCCCTGCACTCCTTCAGGAGTGCATCTGCCCACCTGCAGTGGTGTCCCAAGACGGCAGCAGGAGTGCTGCAGCCACGCTCTGTTCTGCCGGCAGGGACATGCTCTGGCCCCAGGGCTTATCTGTACCCATGTGCTTAAACTAATAAAAGGGGAATGTTTTCCCCTCATAGTTGGGGGGGAGCACAGCCCCAAGACAGCCCCGGCACAGAACAAAACTGGGGCGACTCTGTCAGCCCTCTGGGACAGGGAGCGGTTGTGGGCAGGCAGCCACTGTGGGCAGGCAGTGCAGAATGGCCATAGAGGCCCACACTCACTTTGTTCCCTGCCGTTTCCCCAGGCAGCGAGGCTGTGCTATTGCTCTGGGGAAAGGGCTGTGTGTGAGAGGCGGAGATCACTTCTCCAGCAGTGGGGCAGGGATCACAACTTCCAGCCAGAGACTGTTATGGACTGTGAGAACCATTGAGCAACAGCTGGAATGCCCTATGGGAGGGCATATAAAAGTTTGAGGATGCTAGTACACACCACACAGTTAAACTGAGGGAAAAGTTTTTTGTAGGCACTGTTTACAAGCAAGCACTTGCCTGCCCGAGCAACAGGACAGCCTGGTCCCCTTGCTGAGGCAACACAGCTGCCAGTTTTGTCTACTGTGGGGAATGGGTGCCCAGATTACCCCCCCCGAGCTCTGAGCACTGTAAGCCCCACAACTCTCAGGCTCAAACACAGTTTGCCTTTTTGCCAATTCCCCCCATCGGCCGCCATGTGGGGATGGGCAAATCTGCAAATCTGCCAGATACAACATGAAAACAGTCTATGAGCTCCCTGCATTCCACCTGGTGGGGAGCACAGCCCCATGGTGGGTCCTTAGGCCTCCGCCACTGTGCAGAGGTTTGGCAGAGCCCCACGGTCAGTTGGAAGCCTGGCACCACTGTGGCAGCAGAAACCCGGGACTTGCCATGGGGGCAGCATGGCTGCAGGGAGCCCCCCCGCAATTCCCCGGGACTCCCCTGCCAGGAAGGTGCAAAAGGCATTTGCTTTGCTTTCCCGAGGCACAACATGATGCACGGTACTCATGGGACCGCCCTCTAGAGCTCATTAGTGGAAGGGGCATGGCTACAAGTGGGGCTTAACTGCATATTCATGGGTTTGCTCTCTTTGCAATTCACTGGGTTCATGCTGTCTGACTGGACTCATTCACCCACAGAGACCTGGAGTTGACAGTATTTCTAATGTCAAGGGGCGGTTCCTTAAAAATAAAAGCTGCTAATAGAGAGATAGAGAGCTAATTTATCTAAGGGTTGGAGGGGAGAGATTATGTGTGGAAAAAAAAAAAAGTAAGAGTGAGGCTAGGATGCTCTTTCCTCTAATTGTTCTCCCTCAAATTGTTAGCCTTCTAGGTCATAGGCCAGACAAGAGTATGAGCCTGGAAAAAGTCTATCTACATTTTTAAGTAAGCTCCATATCCTGGTATGACTCATATACCATATATAACATCATATATTAAAAAATACATCAAATACCCTTATAATAGATGTTATTAACATATGCAGATCATATAATTGATTTTTCTTTAAAATAATAATCTTCATTCTAGAACTTTCCAGCGAATACATTGGTTAAAATAGATTGGCCAAACTTGATATCTTTGGTTGATTTGGTTCCTTTCATTATGACTTCAATTGTAGCCAGCATGGCCAAGAATTTGGGTAGAAAACATTGACATGAACAACAAGTGATAATTCACAGCCCATAACTTGTCCTGAATGACAGCTGTGAAGTTACCTTGGCCTGCAAAATGACAGGTTTCGTTTAACAACTTTGTCCCTATATTCACTCCCCCCCCCCCAAGAAACCTTGAGGACCCTTCTACAGCCTTTACAGCTATAGATTTCTCACAGTTTTCTATGGAGTTTTCCAGAGGTCTGAGTAAAGACAGGGACCTTTGAACAACGCAGCAACCTCTTCTTTGTAGCGTCAGGTAGAATAGTAGAACACAGTCAAGCATTAGAAACCAAAAGAAACTTTTTCACTATATTACCTGTATATTTTTATTTCTACAGTTGATATAGTCACACCAATTAAAGCAACTGTAAAAACAAAATAAAGAAATATTGAAGATTATATGATTATACTACACAAGGAATTCTTTAGATGAAGTCTTAATTCCTAAAGCTTGTGTTGTTGTAGATGGAAGAATCATAGAATAAATCAGGCTGGAAACTCCAGACTCGGCTAAGAAGACAGAATTCATAAAAAGTGAAAGGAAATTCAAATATGCAGTGATGCTACAAACCTTTCAAAATCCAAGAATAAATAAGAAACTTACCTCTTTATCAAAGATGCAAATTATTAAGCTAAAACTCCATATTTTTTCTTATTAGATCAATTTTTTATTCATGTTTTACCAGATATTGCACGGACAACGGCAGAAATGCAGTCTTTACCCCAATCTGCTTGCAGTTTGGACTTAGGTGAAGCAGACTTTTTTTCTGTCTCTCTTCACAACTCTCTCTTACAAAGAAAAAACTTCACATATACATACACAGACATATATACATGAGGAATAAAGCACTTTTCTTCACCTCAGTGTATCATCCAGTAAAAACAGTGACTTATTGATGAGTGATTTGATCAGATGTTATTCTATATAACTGTATTTTTAAAAGTTAATGGAATAAGTTGATTTGTCTTGTAATTCTACTTACTTTCCAGTCTCCACAGTCTAGACAGTTGGAAATGGGGAGAAGAAGAAAAAAGAGGAGAGAGAAATCAAGACTATTTCAAGCATACTCTGGCCAAAAATCTAGATCAAACTGATAAGCCTGCATACTGCTGTGCATACTCCATCACAGTCTTTAAGAAACAATCATACTGTACTTCCAAAAATAATATGAAAAAATAAGACTCAGGATAACAACCCAATTCTACAAGAGTCCTGATAGTTTAGTCAAAAATGAAAATTGCTGCCTTGTCTTCCACTATGCTTTTCTTGTCGCCTTACCAGGTCTAAAGCCTTTGATACGGGAGAGTAGATATTTTAAAATTCTCACTATTATTCAAGACAAAACAGTATTTCTGGATGTGGGAGAGTAGCTATCCTCAGATATTCACCAATGCGAAGAATACTGCTGTGGTACAAGGTGTAGCTCAGCTGAGAAATTCGCCCACTATGGTAAGTAGTCTATTTCTATAGGAACATGCAGACACCTTCTCCCTGTGGCCTTCCTTTGGTTTCCCTTATATATGCTCTTACATATACACACAATCCCTGCTTCACCTCCGCTACCAGAGCTCAAGTAATCATTTTACTCTGTCATCATTAGATTTTTCCTTATATACAAGAAGGAAAGGAAGCACAAAAAGAAGAAGTCTAATTAACATGCTGTGAGTGAAAAAGAAATAAAATTTACTTCCTGACCTCAGGCTTTCTTGAAGCCTCCTTCTATGATGGTTTTTACCCTGAAGCTATTTTGAAAAGAGAATAAATTGAAGAATATTACAAGGAAAAAGGAAAAAGACTTGTACCTAAGTCAACAATCCAGCAAGAGCTTGCACTAAAGCCTGTCCCAGCAGTCCTGTGGTTGTAAGGAAGAGCCATAATATTCACTTGCAAAGTGTACCTGATTTGGCTCTACCAAGACTCCCATGCACAATGACAGCTATCCATTACTCTATTTACTCTAGCAGAAGAGTAGGAGGTCTGAAGACTTTGGCAGAGTGGATGAAAGGCAAAAGTGCCAAAAAGATGTCCTTTGATGGAGCCTTGCTTTGCTCACTTTGTTACCAAAAAAAGGAATCTTATTTATCACATCTTAAGCACATGGAAATTATATTAAGGTTGTGCAGTCAAGCACTCAAAAATGCAAGAAAACACAAGAGTTAAGGTTTTGTCTGCAAATTAATTTAGTTTCATAAGACACAGACATTACAAAGCTTATCTTTACTTTAAGGTGCAATCTTCCATTACTTTATCATTTTCTTCTCCTTTCTCCTTCCCTCAGGTAAGACTCAATGCTGCCAGCCAAATTTTAAGAGGAAAAGCACAGACATAGTAAGGTTTTTTCCCCTGCCTCCCCCTCCACCTCCCCCCACCCCACAGTGAATCAAGATGCAAGACATTTTCCCTAGGTAATACGAAAAACAATGTCATTTTCTGTCAAATCGTTCTGAGAAGTACACTGATATAAACTTGGCTGAAATCCCTTCCCTCTCCACCTCTTCTGAATGAAGACACTCATCTGGAAAATCTCAGCCTAAACAGTTTAATCTTTGGCAGAATTAACACAGGCAGCTAAAAGCATGACCTTCTGGCTGAAAGTGTTAAGCAACCTTAAGCACAGGTGACGTTACCAGCCCTGTCCAACATACATAAACACAAACAGAAGAATGAGATCACAATATTCTGAGGGTTTTAAAGTGGGAAGGAGTTCCACTGTCAGAGCTGTGTGAAGAACGTTTCATGCCTCTTCCAGCCAATGCACTGTCATCCTTCAGTAACAGGATTAACAATAGATATTTGCACATTTTCCTACATCATCTCTGCCAAAACAACTTAGCCCCATCTTTCCAAACCTTTTGTCGTATCCTCAATTACACTGCACCATCTCCACAAAGACATAAAATATTATTTTCTCAATATATGCTGAGAAAAAGGTTTGTAGCATGGTTTTGCTCACAAATGTGATTTTCATTCTCACTGGAAGACTGTCTTCAGAAGTTCAATGTCCCTGAGATCCTTCTCTTCTCTCTTCCTTGCACCTATTTACTGTTTAGCTGACTACTATTTCACATCAGGTGCTGTTTTGCACTAGAGCATACAACTACAGTAGTCATATACCCTCTGATCAATAAAAGAAGATTCCTTCTATGCATTCCAAAACCACACTCAACTAATTGATTCACAAGTCACTTAACCAGCTGCAAGAGCTACCAGGGAGATTCAGTGTCTTATGCGGCATTTGTAATTAATGGCCTCTTCTGTCCTTCTATCAACGATGAACCTCAGAATCTTCGTAATTAACATATTATCTAAAAACCTGTTCTGAGGTTGGTGTTATTCAATTAAGACATGTAAGACTATCAATACTATTGCGTAGTTTGGGTTTAGTGTTGGTTTTGTTTGGGATTTTTTTGTTTACTTGTTTTAAGAGAGGGAGCAGTATTATTTTAAAAGCATTGCATGTAGGTGAACGGTAGGAATGTAATGGTAATATTCACTGAGCATCAAGACAGGATACACACACAACACATTTATGTTAAGCAATAAAATCTGGAAAAGTCATATCCCTCCTCACTCCCACTCTGCCACTGCACAATAGATTCAAACCAGCTGAAATTGGCTGTCAGGTGTTTGCTCCCTACATCTGAGGCCCCGAATAACTGCTCTAGACTGCCACTGAACAGAAGAAAGGCCACCAAGAGCTGCTAGAGCTCCATATGAGTGGTATCCACACGTAACAGCTCAGCAGGTACAGAAGCACTGCAGAGCTGCTCATCTGGCATTGCTCTTACTTTTCCTTGCATTTTAAGCTGAGTAAATTCAGCAGTGAGTGATTTTTAAACTTAAAGTTCACCAGTCTTCATTGCTGGTGCTTCCCAGGCTGTGAAGCATGCCACTACTATCCTTCTCCAAAATCTGCATAATTTATAATCATCGCCTACTTCAACATTATGATCAAAGTAGGCATGTTGATCTAGTTTGGGTTCAGGCTTACAGCCTAAAGATCATATCAAATCACTTCTCTCCTTGGAGCACTCCTGCCTTTTCCGTCAGGATAGTTCAAGTTCATGGCCTAGATGACCTCCTTGACTGCCTGGCTTCTGTGTCTGCAGGCCACATAAGCTGACTCAGGACATCAACAGAGGCCCATGAAGTCACCCCCCTGACAGGATCAACACCTCCAAGCTGCCTCTGTGCTGTTTCATGTAACTACTTCTAGGCAGCCACAAGGTCATTTGGTTGAAGAGGGAAATGTTTGGTTTGTGTTAGCTAAAATTAGTTAGCGAGTGCAAAGTGTTCTTTTACTTTGCTGTTAGAAGCTTGAGAGTAGCTGGATGTTCTGAATGGAAAAATTATTAATATAACAAGGAAACGTCTTACTTTCAAAAGTGCTCTGTCCTCCATGTGGCACAGAGCTCTCAGTTATCCTAGGTAGACACAGGTTTTAAGCATCACAGGAGGAAGTCTCCAGTTTTGGATTTCAATGTTTTAATTTAATGCATTTTAACAAGCTACTGCATTGGGTTATGTAACTATTTTCCAGATTAAAACTAACTGGGAAAAGAGCTCTTGGAAAGAAAACACTGATGGACAAAAAATGGATGTATTCTGCACCCTTTTTTTCCATTTTTCCCTCAACGCTTACTCCTTACCCTTACTTTCTTGAAGAAATAAAATTATATAATAAACTACCTGCAGAAGTGAGGGAAAGAAAAACACTTACTGTATAACAGAAATAAGTAGGAATGATATATTTTCTTTGTGGGATGATGTCACTTTGTCATCTGCAGCCAGCTTAAAATTAGGATTTCCATAGAGTAATAGCCCACATAAGACAGTGAGCAGGTTGTTGCACTGGACAGTCACTCTCAAAGCGCATGTGGTCACAAGTTCCTGAGCAGCGTTTTTCCCACTAGCATCCTGATAAAAAGCCTTTCCCTACAAAACATTCCAGTGGGGCTGTCACCAGAATAGGACTAGTACTATATGCTCATATCATATATATATATCTACATACTCATGTATATTTGATAATGGGTTGATACAGTGAGCCCCCGTGTATTCGCGTTCCGCTATTTGCAAGCTTCAGTATTTGTGGGTGATTTTTCCACGAGCTGTACGACCTTGGCGCATGCCCAGAACGGACCAGGACCCCAATCAGCACGGCCCCCAGCCCCGCCGCGCGCACTGCGAGCGCAGCCGGACCCACCCCACCCCCCCCTCCGCCGCTCGCAGGGCGAGCACAGCGGGCCTCGTCTGCTCATGAATATGTAAATTGGTCCCAGCC